>PVJX010003636.1:0-105765 GCA_004027295.1 Dolichotis patagonum | reverse complement strand
ATATGTACAAATAATTTTGAATCCATAAATCTATGACTCTTGGTTTTGGAAATTTTTTGTTAACAATGAAAAATTTCTTAACCATCTTTCTGTCATTTTTCTAAAACTCCTTTTGTTCTGACACTGTACCTTACACACTTATATTCTTCTTTTTTAACAAAAAAAATTTTCTGTTGCATCCCTTTGTGATCTATTTTCTTAAAAAGTTCCTCAACTATATCTCTGAAACATTTTTCTTGTGTATATCACACATTTTCAATATATTTTTCTCTGAATTTTGTGACTATAACAACAACTAAATATACTGGTTATATAATGTTTTTCTCATTACTCACAACTGATAAGTTATAGGTAAATTATTCGCATTGCTTCTACAGTTCAATTATTTATTTTATTGCTTATTTTTCTGTATTATATTTTGAATGATTTCTTAAACATATTTCTAAATGTAGTGCAGTGCTTCACTATTAATTCATACCTGAGAGGCTGTAGAAATCTGTTTGCAAACTTTCATTGAAGAATGGATCACATTGATTCATATGATCACTTACAGTGCTTAAGTAAGAATATCACTTCATTGGAGATATTTTTAATTTCATTTTTCATAGATCTTTGCTGAAGACCTTGAATTTTTCCAGAAAGAAATCATCAGTATGCATCCTGAAACATGCTACAACCAGCTTGCTGTCAGTAACTATATAGTACAAGGATCTGACACTTAATTATGAATACTGGATTCAATTTTCCAATTTCTAGGGTACATTGTCATTAAACTATTTCATACTGAATACGTATTTATTAAAAATAGTTGGTAAAGCTCCTACCCAAAATAAACTTCCAATCATTATAAAAGGTTAGTTAACATTTTTTAGGTTAATGGGTGAATCAGAAAGATCAGGTTGTTTTGTATTCAGTTTTTCTACCTACATCCTTGTTTTAAATTTATGGGCTTGTACTGAAGGATAACAAACTATTCATTGAAGAAGGCAATTGTGTTTGTTATACACCTGTTCATAATAGTACTTTTCAAAAATATCTTTCTCAGTCATTGATATTCCTTTATATTTGTATTTATAATATATATGAAGTTATTTCATACATATGTTTTTTTTTTTTAATTTGAAAGAGAGTAAAACAAAAGGGGGCAGTACAGAGCAGATCAGAACAGGACAACATAGGCAACACAGTACTTTACATTAAGACAACTGGACATCAACAGTAGCTAACACCATATCTCTTACTCTGCTATAGTTGAGCATAGTTTCAAATACAATAATATCAAGCATAACACAATAGTATAAAGCCATGCATAGAATGAAAGAATTACAGGGCTTTCTGAACCGAATAACAGAAAATGATCAATGGGTACTATAATATCTCATTTTCAATAAAAAAAATTTGTTTGAACTATCACACATATTCAAATTCCAATAAGACACAATGTGATAGATAGAATCAATGGTAGTAGAACAAAAAAAGCATGGTAGGACTTCTAAGAGGGATGATATTAAATCAGCAATAGCTGTCATAATGTTTTCTTCAAAACAGCTGTTCATATCATCACGTATGTTATAGTCAAACAAAACAGGATAAAACCATTCAAACTGATGATTGAAAACTTTGAAAGACTTCAAAGCTATGAGATGGGGACTCATGCTTACCATAAAGTCTTATATACTCCTATCAAATCTCATACTAAGGAGACTATATGGTATTTACCCTTGTGAGTTTGGTTTATTTCACTTAAGAGAATGGTCTCAAGTCATGTCCATTTATTTATAAATATCTCGATGTGATCATTCTTTATAGCTGAGTAGTACTCCATTGTATAAAAATACCAAAACTTTTTAATCCATTCCTCAGTTGATGGGCACTTAGGTTGCTTCCAAGATCTGGCTATTACAAATTGTGCTGCTATAAACATGGGTGCATGTATATCACTGTGGTATGATGTTTTCAGTTCTTCTGGGAATATGCCTAGAAGTGGAATAGCTGGTTCAAATGGGACTTCCAAACCCAGCTTTTAATTTTGAGTCAAACCAGGAAAAGTTTGTAAGAGGAATGCACTATTGTTCTTCAAAGTAAAGGATGATTGCAATTCTGCCAGGTCAAAATACAGAGGCAAATTCCTTCTTACTGTCCTGTTACCTATTCATAGCATATTAGCATGTTTGGCTGTGCAATTTTGCAGTCTTATCTCATTCAGTGCTGACTTTGTCCCCAAACTACCTTAGGGCTTTACCCACATCAAGACGTATCAGGGTGTCTTAGGCAGCAACAGACAGCCAATCTCCAAACTATATTAATATTATAGTTAAAAAACCAGGGTTATACTTAACAAATAAACCAGTTGATGGAGTCAATCTCTGTTCTTATTTTAACATTATCTTAGTGTAAAATGTCATGGTTTCCTGGAATAACTCAAATTTTAAAAACCGTTAATATTATAACAGGTTTCTTTTATATTTATAGTCAATGCATACAGTATGTCAATTCACTTGACACATTAGATGTAAATAAATAATTTTGAGTGGATAGCCACATTAATTCTTGATGCAAGTATTATTAAACTGTAACCTCATGTTATTACTTTAAATACTTAAAAGAATCCGCCAGAAGATACAAAACCACAACATCTGCCTCATAAATCAGCAATTTCCTAAAATGTATTATAAGTCTTAGAAAATAATGGGAATTCCAAGAAAGTAGGAATTCCAAAATAACATAGCAGACAATTCACATTTTTTGATGGAGAGTTACTTGAATTACTCTCCATCAAAAGTTACTTGAATTACTCCACAACAGCAATAATTCAGAGTGATATTTAAAGAAATACAATTAAAAAGAGATATAGAAGAAAAACATCATCTTCAAATATCCACAAAGATTTTCTGGATAGATATAAAACATAATAAAACAACAAAAACTTACTAAATTTAGTGAGATAATAATTTCAGACAGTGCAGAAATAAAGGCAAAAAATTCCTTCAGATCAAGGTCCCATGGAAATAATAAAACCTTTAGTACAGTGCAGTTTATACTAATGTAGAACATCATTTTATCTCTAGATTTGGCAAAGTTTATTCACAAGCATCAAAAAGAACAAACTGACTTTTTTTCTTCTTTTGTTAATACAGGGAAATTCTTAAAATGAGTTGATCACTTAAATCATATAGCTTCCTAGCTGATGTTCAGTTTCTTCTCTAGAATAAGTGATCATTCTTAAATAATGTTAAAGCTAACAAAATCCTTGAAATATACATTTTGAAAAAAAGTAATGTGTTTATTACACAATTACTGTGTTTATATGAATATCATCAATGACATCAATTTTTTTTGGTCAGGAATAGAAAGCTGTACTTCAGATTTGCACACAACACTATATTCAGATATTATTTTAAAAATACAAAGTGTAAGCATTCATATGTATGTATGTATGTATGTATATATATATATATATATATCCATGCATGTGCTTTTAAGTACACATGTACATATATATGAATATATATGTATATATATGATTAGTTATTAGACAATAAAGTTTGAGACTTTTTTGATGTTTGGTTACTTTCAAATACATTGTCATAAGTTGCTAACAAAAGACTATTACTATTCAGTTTTCCCTTGATACATTTCAATAATCAATCTTGACTAATGTAGCTATGTGATACAAGCAAATAGGGAAACTAGGGAAAGCATAGGAATCTGTAAAGCAGAAGTAGAAAATATATTTCTGAGATTTTGTGTGTTGTATGCTGAAGAATACATTTCCTAAATATGAGACAAACATTATATCCTGTTTAGATCTCTTGTGTTTTTCTAGATATAGGTATAATGCAACTGCGTATGCAACATTTCATATTAAATACATTCATGAAACTTTCATCAAGTGATCCACACTTATTCCAAAGTAATATAGTATTAAGTACAAAATAAAGTTAGATTTTCTGCACAAAGTCAATCTGAAATGATTTCAGTACACCGTAATTCACTTACAAGGATAATGTACTCTTAAGTTTCCTATGGGCATAGACAGATATTCAAATACTAACATTGATTCCTGAATATAATTTAAAAAGTGTAGGAGATATCACCTGATGTCTGTTTTCCTTCATAAAATTCACTGGCAGTCTTTAATATCCATTTTCTTTTCCGAATGTGGCAGTGGATTCCTTCAAGTTGGTGCTGCTATCCAAAATGAATGAAACACATTAACACTTTAGTCTTTCTCCAGATGGACCAAGAAAGGGTCTGAGGAACAAGAAAAGGGCAGGCAAGAGGCTGGGCTACTCTTTGGTGACTGTGCTCCCACTAAATCTTCTTCTCAGGGGTGATTCACATCTAACTTTCATCACAACAGTATTGATGATTTCTATTTGTATAGGAAAGTGACATAGATATTCAAAATATCAGAAAAGTTACATTGATCCAACCTCTGAGAATTGATTTTAAAATTATTTTAAGAATACTTAATCTTTCTTAACATTTATGCTTTCAAACATGGTGAATGGAATCACATTCATATTTCTGAGATAACCACAACTATTCATATGCAGTAGCAGACTCTCCATTTGCATCTTACTGCCTTAAAAATAACTGCCATGACCCTCCCCTTTGTATGTCTTTTAATACCTACTTTATGGAATGCAAAACACTGAGATAAAATTAGTCTGATTCAGGTCTTCAAAGTCTCCCTCCAAGGAAAACTACAATATTTGTACATGCATGAACCTCAACATCTGAAAAACATAATAACTTCTATTGACCTGAGCATTTAAAGGAAAATTTGTGTTAAATATCTCAAGGGAATACTTCAAAACATCAGAAAAAGCTGCTGATATGGGAGTCAATGATATGAGATGAGGAAAAAGAGTGGAAGATGCATAACTGGAGATTTCACTTCATATGTTGTGCATCTCTACCTACGTATTTGTATAACAGCATGTGTACATGAAGGGACAAGAATAAACACTAACTTTTTATTGAAAATTTGTGATTTGCACAATTATTGCAGCTGTATTTCTTTCTGTGTAGAGCCCAGTAGCATGCAAGTGGAAAGTTCTTTAAGTATAGTGTGCTTCAATCACTCACAAAGACATCTGCATTTGTTCCTTTATTCACTGATTTTTCACATATTTAATTTAAATTACATTTCTGAATTCCTTGTACCTCCTAAGCTGGGCTAGGAACTCTTAACACAGGATCAAATCATGTGAGTTCTGATTTTTATCAGCTTGCTTCTCAGTGAGACTGATGGTGAATATTATAGCCAAGTAGATATTTCTCAAAATATCAATATACCATGCCCAGTGGAGCACATGCTGTGATTCCAGCTGCTATAGATGATGATGATGCAGGAAGACTGAGTTGAAGTGCAAGTTGTAAATGTTAGCCAGACTCTGTCTCAATGTAAAAATGGTTAAGGATGGTGTTAAGTTCCCTGGAGTCAGTCCCCAGTACTAAAATACACACACACATAAACAAAATTTCAGAATTATGAGGCCTACATATTAAGCTATGAATAAATAGAGGCTAACAATTGTAAAAATGATGACAATGATAAGGAGTAAGTAGATAAAAATACATTTAAAATTATAGTATAGAAGTAAGCATATATATTTCTTTCTATTTTCTCATTATCTATCACCTATTTATCATCTGCCAGTCTATCAAGTTACTGAATATATATTCATTATGTAGGATAAGCCAGAATCATATCTTACTGAAAGATAAATATTGTTATTTCCCTATAGAGTTTCTTTATTTTACAAGAAACAATGAAATGTACATGCAGAGACATTTTATTTCTAATTTTTTGGGTGGTATAAAATAACACCACATTAAGCATCTTAACCATTTAAATGTACACAATTCAGTGACTTCTAATACATTCACAATAGTATGAAACTATCATCATAATTTCAAAATATTGCTACCATTTCAAAATAAACTCCATATTTATTTCCTACTATGTCCACTCACCAGTCCTTGTCAAACACGAAATTGCTTTCCACTCCATAGACACATTTCATGTGGAGATTTTGCATCAACAGATTTGCACAATACGTTCTCCTTTGTGCCTGGCTTCTTTATATTAGCATAATGTTTCAAGACACCCATGTTATAGCATGTATTAGTTTATTTATTTATTATATAATAATTTATTTACTGATTTAGTCTTTTTGAGACAGGATCATATGCAGTTCAGGCTGATCTTCAGCCCAGGCTGATCGCGAACTCACAGTGATTCTGCTGCCTCAACCTCCCACATGCTGGGATTACAGGCATGAGGCACCATGACTGGATTAATAGCTCACTTAATAGATATCTGTTTTTATGTTTATGTTTTCAGAAGTTGATGCTCATAGAGTTGCTTCCTTTTGAATAATAATGCCATGAGCAATTGTAAATGAGTTTTGTTGGAAGACCTCATTTCTGTTCTATTTGGTATAGCAACAGTGTTTGGGTTACTGAGTGACATGGTATTTTTCCATTGAATTTTTTGAATTTCTGTAATGTTTTACAAAGTACTGCATCATTTTATGTTCTCATCAGCAATGTACACAACATATATAAACTCTTGAATTTTGCTGCGGGATTTTTCTTCACATCGTTGCCCAGTAAATGAGAGCCCAGTGGATCCTATTATGGTTTTGAGTTTAATTTCCCAAATAGCTAATGACATTAAGCACATTTTCATGAACTTGTTGGTCATTGTGTATCTTCTTTGGGGAAAATGTCTATTTGAGATCTTTTTTTCCATTTAAAAGCAAATGGCATATCAGAGCTCAGATAGAAAAATGACAACTAGATCCATGCATCTGAGTAATAAAAACTAAGATAAATCAATTAAATTTCCCAAACTAAAAGTTAAATCAGATGCCCAGTGAACTCCAAGCAGCAAGCAGGGCACGAAATACACCCCTGGGCCCTGACCACGCACACCGTGGCAGAATCCCAGCACATGGGGCAAATTTGGAACTCCGCTCCCAAGCAGTAAGAGCATGCCCTGCATCTGAAACCACCCCAAAACCTATGAGAAGGACCAGCAGGCCTAACCGGACTACACCCAGCAAACTCCAAGCAGGGAGCAGGGCCCAAAATCAAACCTCAGGCTCTGACCACGTGCACTCTGGGATCCCAGCATACTGGGAAAACTTGGAACTCTGCTTCCAGGTGAACCTTGGAATACAGAGGATTATCATCGCTAGCTTGAAGGGAGATTAAGTGACTGCCTCACCAGAACAGAAGATCTCAGCTGGCTCCAGTCAGTGTGGTGAGTATTACCCTAAAACAGAGGTGTACAGTGGGTAAATAGGGCCAGTAGTTAAGTTCCCTCCAACTAACTGTAAGACCTTGGTGAGTCTGACAAGAGTGAGGGTGACCCTTTCCTACACAGAGAGAACATCAGGCAGAGTGAGGAGTGTGCCAAGAAGGACTCCCCCAACCTGAGGAAAATGAAAAAGGGCTTATGAGACACACAGGTACACAATAGGGACACAGGAGAGCCTCATCAGGCACAAACACAATAGACTGGGGTATTTGATGGCCTGGAATAACCTGAAGATAAAGTACTAGCAGGAACTAAAAGTTGACCTACATCAATAATACTAGGCTTGTCAGCCCAGGAAGAATATAGGACACCCGACAGGCCCTGCAGCAGGAAGTAAGGTGACTGGCTCACCTATTCATTGTGGGACCCAGCAATTGGACAAACATCAACCTTACAGTAGGGCACAAAGATACACACTACCAAAAGTTGACACTAGTGGATCTGAAGGACCAAACACTAACTCAAAAGGAGAAAATGGCAAAACAAAAAAGCAAAATGCAATCTAAAACATCCAGTTCATCAGCAGCAAGTACAAGAGACATTGAAATAGACGAATCACAAAGTAACACACTGGAAATCTCTGAAAAGATAGCAAATGAAATAAAAAAACAACTCCATGAGGCCATAGAGGAAATCAAATTAGAAGCACTCTCCCATGTAAAGATAAAAATAACAACCTTAGTAAAGAAGTTGCTGAGTGCAGCTAAAGAAGAAACAGAGAAAAAAGTACAGGAGCATAGGAAATTGATTAAAACCTTGAATAAACAATATAGAAAATGAGTAGAATTCATGAAGCAAACTAAGAGACATCCAAGAAACAAAAAATTCTATTCAAAGCATGCAAAACTGTTTAAATGAAGCTGAGACTAGAATTTCGGACCTTGAGGACAGGAACGCAATTAGTGATCATAAAGGATAGAACTTTTAAAAATAACAAAGCTGCATGAAATGACAATCCAGAAGCTTCAAGATGATGCGAAGAGCAACAATATTAATGAGCATTAGTGAAGATGCAGGTGTCAATGCAAACAACATAACTAAAATATTCACAGACATAATAGGAGAAAATTTCCCAAACATGGGGAAAAATCTGATATGCAGATAAATGAGGCATATAGAACACCAAACAGTCACAAGTAAAACATAAATCTATACCCACACACATAATAATTAAGATCTCAGACACACAGCATAAAAACAGAATACTAAAAGCTGTTAGAGACATAACTCACCTATCAAAGAAAGCCCATTAGAATCACAGAAGACTTTACAACACAAACCTTCAAGTCCAGAGGAGCTCAGAGTGAGATATTTCAAGCACTGAAAGAAAACAACTATCAACCCAGACTGATGTACCCAGCAAAACTTTCATTCAAATTTAATGGAGAAATAAGATACTTCCATGACAAAGAACAACAGAAGAAATTCACATCCACCAAACCAATCCTAGAAATAGTATTGAAAAACATACTAGACAGAGATAAAAATGACCACAATCCCCAGAACAGCAGAAAGAAACCACCAGGTAGGACAAACAATTAAATAAGGGGGAAAAGTAGAAAGCATACAGCTGGAACATAACATGACAAAGTCGAACCAGTACATATCAGTGATATCCATAAATGTAAATGGCCTCAATTCAACTATCAAAAGAAATAGGTTGAAAGAATGGATCAAGAAACAGGATCCCACAATATGCTGTATATAAGAAAATACATCTGACCCAAAAGGAAACTCATAGACTTTTGTCAAAGGATGGAAAACAGTATTCCATGCAACAGGAAACCAGAAAAAAGAAGGGGTAACTATTCTGTTTGCAGGCAATGTGAACTTCAAACCTATAATGATTAAAAGAGACAAAGAAGGTCACTACATACTTGTAAGTGGAAAAATTCAAGAGGAAGAACTAATAATTATAAATATATATGAACCAAACACAGGAGCATCCAACTATATAAGGCAGATGCTAATGGACATGAAAAACCAAATACACAAGAACACAATTATTACAGGTGACTTTAACAGCCCATTGTCACAAAGAGATAAATCAACTAGACAAAAAGTCAGAAAACAAATAATAGAACTGATTCATACCTTTGAGCAATTGTACTTAGTAGATGTTTACAAAGTGTTCCACCCAACCACATCAGAATACACATTCTTCTCAGCTGCATATGGGACATTCTCTAAAATAGACTATATATTATCCCATTACATTCTTATGTAAATGCAAAGGTATTGAAATTATCCCATGCATAATATCTGACCATAGCACACTGAAATTGGAAATTAATATAAAAAGAAATTGCAAAACTTGCATTAATACATGGAAATTAAATAATAACCTTTGGAACAACTAGTGGGCTACAGATGAAATTAAGGAAGAAATAAAGCAATACCTACAATTCAATGAAAATGTGGAAGCAACATACTGTAATATTAGGGATCAGTGAAAGTGGTCTTAAGAGGGAAATATATAGCAATAAATTGTCATATCAAGAAAACAGAACAAGCACAAATAAACAACCTAATGCTTCATCTCAAGCTTCTAGAAAAAGAAGAGCAAGTTAAACCCAAAGCACATAGAAGAGAGGAAATAGTAAAGATTAGAGGAAAAGTCAATGCAATTGAAACTAAAAAAAACAATACAAAGAATTAATGAATCAAAAAGTTGATTTTTTGAGAGAATAAACAAAATTGACAAACCTCTAGCTAACCTCATCAAGAAAAAGAAAGAAAAAAACCAAATTCATGCAATAAGGACTGAAAAGGGGGAAATTACTACAGATCCCATGGAAATTCAAAAGATCATGAATACCTACTTTGAAAATCTCTACTCACATAGAATGAAACACATAGAGGAAATGGATAGATTTCTAGAAACATATGAACTACCAAAACTCAACCAAGAAGCTATAGCAATTTTGAATAACACAATATCAGCTATTGAAATTGAAAACATACCAAGAAAGAAAAGCCCAGGTCCTGATGGATTCATTGCTGAATTCTACAAGAAATTTAGAGAAGATTTGATTCCAATACTCCTTATATTTTTCAATGAAATTGAAAAGAATGCAATCCTCCCAGATCATTCCTGGAGGCAAGTATTACTCTCATACCAAAACCAGAGAACAACACAACCAAAAAGGAGAACTATAGGCCAATCTCACTAATGAACATTGATGCAAAGATTCTCAATAAAATACTGGCAAATAGAGTGCAGCAAATCATCAAGAAGATTATGCCTCATGACCAAGTGGGGCTCATTTCAGGAATGCAAGGATGATTTAATATATGCAAATCAATAAATGTAATACATCACATCAACACAACCAAAAACAAAAACCACATAGTCATCTCAATAGATGCGAAAAAGCTTTTGATAAAGTCCAACACATGTTCGTGACAAAAACCCTTCAGGAACTCATAATACACGGTGTCTACCTCAACCTTATAGAGGTCATCTATGACAAACCAACAGTCAATATTATACTAAATGGACAAAAACTGAAACCTTTCACTTTAAAATCAGGAACAAGACAAGGATGTCCACTATCACCACTGCTTTTCAATATAGTTCTGGAAACACCAGCCAGGGCAATCAGACAAGAGAGAGAAATAAAAAGAATAAAGATAAGAAAGGAAGAAGTTAAATTATCACTATTTGCAGATGACATGATACTCTATATAGAAGACCCAAAAAACTCCATTAAAAGACTACTAGAGGTAATAAACAAATTCAGCAGTGTAGCTGGATACAAAGTCAATGCTCAAAAATCAATAGCATTCCTGTACACAAACAAGAAACTCACTGAGAGTAAATTAATAGAAACATCACCCTTCACAATAACATCTAATAAATGAAATACTTAGGAATCAACCTAACTAAAAATGTAAAAGACCTATATGCTGAAAATTATACTATGTTAAAAAAGGAGATTGAAGAGGATACTAGTAAATGGAAGGATGTTCCTTGCTCTTGGCTAGGACGAACCAACATTGTGAAAATGGCCATACTCCCAAAACTGTTTTAAAGATTTAATGCAATCCCAATCAAAATACCATTGACATACCTCACAGATCTAGAGAAAACACTCCTAAAGTTCATTTGGATGCAGAAGAAACCTAGAATAGTAAAGGCAATTCTGGGCAATAAAGGCAAGGCAAGAGGCATCTCAATTCCTGACTTGAAACTGTAATACAAAGCCACAGTGATAAAATCAGCATGGTACTGGCAAAGAGATAGACCTGAGGACCAATGGAACAGATTAGAAGAGGCAAGTATAAGTACAAAGACACTCAGCCCCCTGATACTTGACAAATGGGCTAAACATGTTCACTGGAAGAAGGATAGCCTCTTTAATAAATGGTGTAGGAAAAGTTCACTCTCCACATGCAGAAGACTGAAACTAGATCCATGTCTATCACCATGCACAAAACTAAAGTCTAAAGGGATCAAAGACCCGAACATTAAAGCAGAAACACTAAATCTTCTGAAAAACAAGGTAGGTAGAAATCTTGGAGACATAGGGGTAGGCACAGAATTCATGAACAAAACACAAACTGCATGGGAATCACTTCAGAGAATCAATGACTGGGATCTCATATTATTGAAAAATTTCTGCACTTCAAAAGAAATCACCATCAGAGTGAAAAGAAAACCCACACAATGGGAAAGAATTTTAGCCAGCAACCCCTCAGACAAAGGACTTATATGAAGAACATATAAAGAATTCAAAAACATCAAGCCCCCAAATTCAAAGACCCTCTCCAATAATGGACATCTGAGATGAACACACAGTTCTGAGACAAAGATGTACAAATGAAAAATAAATACATGAAGAAATGTTCACCATCACTGGTCATTCAAGAAATGCAAATTAAAACAACACTGAGATTTCATCTCACTCCAGAAAGAATAGCTGCCATCAAGAAATCAACTGATATCAAATGCTGGCGAGGCTGCAGGAAAAAGGAACACTGCTCCACTGTTGGTGGGAGTATAGACTGTTGCAGCCATTATGGAAATCAGTATGGGGAATTCCCGGAAGACTGGGATTGGAAGCTCCATTCAACCCAGCTATACCCCTCCTGGATATTTTCCCAGAAAAGCTGAAAAGGTCATATCACAGTAATATATGTGCACCCATGTTCATAGCCGCACAGTTTGTAATAGCTAAATCTTGGAAACAACCAAGATTCCCATCAACTGCAGAAAAAGATGTGGTATTTTGTACAATGGAATATTATTCAGCTATGAAGAAGGATGATCTTGAGGCCTTCATTGGTAAATGGAGACAACTTAAGACTATCATCATTAGTGAAATAAATAAGAATCATATTTATAAATATCACATTGTGTCTCTAGTGTAAAAAGTAATAAGAACTGTAGGAGTAATAAAACCCAAAATGTGTAATTGCTACTGTAAAACAGAGAGGAAAAGAAAGTGCTCTAAAGGATATAACTGCATGTATGTTTAAGTTAGATGACCATGTTACTGTTTCTGTTAGATTGTTGAGCAGAACTGTTAACAGTCTCACTGTTTGAATATCTACTTTGTGTGTTTTAATTTTGTAACTTGAACAACTATTTCCAAGATGACAGTATGTAACTTATCAAGTAATGATTTCTTAGTGGGATTTTTGTTCTTTTCTTTTTTTCCTTTGGAATTCTGTATTATTGCTACCCTTTTTTCTGCTATGTTTTGTTGTTTTTATTTCTTTTTTCTCTCTTTAAATAAAAATTTTAAAAATATCTTCAGCAAACATCTTAATTGGCATCACTTTACTCTTAGTTCTTTACTGGGATAAATTTGAAATTTTTAAATTTTTCTGATCTGCTTCTTGACCAAAATAAATTCATAAAAAATAATAAATTTGGCTAAAAAATTCAGCTGTATCATTACAGAGCCAAGTGTTTTAGGCTTCTTTGAAATTTCCTCCACCATATGAATTAGTCAACTGCTTTTAGTCTCAGAGTCCTGCAACAACTCAGAATATGAAAAAAATTCAACCATTTTTCCCCAGTGTGTAATATGTCTGGACTCTGGTCCAGTTTTCAAAAGAATCTTCATTCTTCAATGAAATCCTTAGTAACCACATTACTATCAATATTCCAGTCCTCTAACCTCTGACAAGATTCACCTATTAAACTCTGCTTACAGCCTTGTGGGCTTTGTTCAGTCTGATTCGCCCAACATTTTCAAAATCCTCCTACAAACCAATTCTAAATCCTTCTGAATCACGTGCTCAGGTAGAATCACAACAACAAACACTTTTCTCTCCTACCAATTTTCCTTTCTCTGGGACAAGAGAGAAATTAATCTGGTTCGTATCTGAGAGATTCGGTGCATGGACTGATTTTCTTTTCTCTGACTCCAGGAGAGAAATATCCTGACAGAGCGATGTCATGGAGCAGAGTTCACTTCATGGAGGCCAGGAGGCAGAGCAGGGGAAACTGCCAAAAAGAAAGGAAACAGGGTCAGATACACATAAGTTCAAGCTCCCATGACTCACCCGGACACACAGTGGTGTGCTTTGCTAGTGCTCTGGAAATTTCTTAAGCCAATCAAACTGACACGGTTAATGTTAACCTTTACAATGAGTGTTAAAATTGCTTGAAATTTCTGACCAGATTATCTCCTCAAAATAAATTCTTAATTAAGTACTAGCATCTCCCTTACTTCATGCCAATACTTATTTGACAACTTAATAACAGTTATCTAATTGTCATTTAACAATGCTGTTGCATATTTACCAATGATGCCATTTAGAAATTTTCTGTTATCATTTGTGATACACTGTGATGGAAGTTGCTTACATTACTTCTCTTTGTGAACTTGATGATACTGTATATGTGCCCTCATTAACAAGAATATGATTTGGCTTAATAATGTTTGACTTACCTGGAGAAAGGTGAATACTCTTTGGTTAGGTGATAGATACGGTATTTGGCATGATTTAGGTGATCATTTCACAATGCAGTCTTATATCAAAACAACACATTTTATACCTTAAATATATACAGTTTGCAGTTATAAGTCAAACATTAATTAAGCTGGTAAAAAACAAGATCAAAGGGGTATCAGAAATACAACACTGTATAGTAAGACATGATAATCACATTAAGTAAATAAATCTGAAAACTGGAAACAATTCCCACAAAGGATATTGCAGAGATAATAAAAAGATGTAAATATACAGTACATATTATATTATTGAAAAGTATCAGTGCAAATTATTTAATTATGTTCACTATTTTATAGTAATATAAATCATTTTCTAGTTTCTTAGAAAATTCACCTGAAGTATTTAAGTGTGAACAGACATGTTGTCCATGACATATTTTCAACTAGTTGAGAAAAACACTTCACAAATGTATATACATAGATACATATGAAAAGAGAGAGAAAATCATGTAGTTAGTGGCCCAACATGTAAATATTCCATTAATTTCTATAAAGAATATACAGAACTTCTAATTCCATAGTTGTGACATTTCTGTAAACCTGAAATTATATCACAATAAAACTTATTTTAACCTGCATTGCAAATAATTTATCAAATAGTAAATTATTTTAAATGTTATGTACTTTTCTCAGGATTCTGTCATACCTGAAAATTATCAGCCTCTGTAGCTTCTATAGCCTCCTTCTTCATTCTAAATTAATACATATTCTAGCACACAGCCACTATTATATATTTTGATATAAATACAGACTACTATGAGGTCTGGGTGAAGACTAAGCAGTCCAGGCCTGCTGCAAAATGAGTAGGCCAGGAGCCTGGGGACTGCCACACAACTGCACATGACTGAGCCAAGCAACTGAAAACAAAGATGCATTCAAACATTTCCATGCCTCTGTGTCTCTTCTTCAGCAAACTTCTAAACTTCTAAAGCAAACTTCTCCAGTCTGAACAAGTGACAGTATCCTATAAAGGTCTCAGATATTTCATGGCTTGCTTAAAGTATGTGTTCCAAAACAGAACAATTTACTGTATGTGAAGGTATGGACAACTATTTCAAAGAAAGCAAGAGACATTATGGTAGCCACTGTTGATTTCCTGTAGTCTTGTTTTGAAGTCCTGTGTTGTTTGCATTGTTCTATTCTGATCTTCTTTGTTCTGTTTTGTTTTTCTTTCTTTAAAAAAGACAGACCAATAGATTTTACTGAAAAAATATGTTATGCCTTATACTGTAAGTGATGCCTTTACATATAGGCATCTTTATCTCTGTTCATCTAAACATAGTCTCAACTGTTGAAGCTACTTGTACCACTGTGAGCTGTACTAGCAGAAGCAGAGGCACAGTTATAGCCCAGGTGATGGAGATTTACAATGGAAGCAAACAAGTCAGTCAGGGACTCAAGAAATACACAAGTAGAATTCTGAAGAAAATTTAATAAATTTACTATTAAGAACTCAGACACCTGGGATTTGGAGCTATTGGAACCATTCAGAGATGCAGGCATATTTTCACATGAGAAAAAATGTTCTCAAAGATGTTTATCTGAGTATAATCTTCCTGAAACATTATTTTAAAAGTGTCTTTATAAAATACAGTTTGATGATATAGTAACGGAGTAGTAAGTAGAATTAATGAAACAAAAAATGGATTTTAGGTACCCAGAGACTAATATCAGAAAACCTTATCTCCTTTTTCCTAGGGTAAAAGGAAGGCAGGAGTGCCAGTGGATGACTGCTGCTATTTTCCAACCCATTTGCTACACAGCGCTTCCATATTCTTGCAACTATTTATATATTTAACTCTTGTCAATTTTGTAGTATCAGTGAAGGTTTCTATATTCATTTTGAAAACTTTAACAGCTGTTTATATAAAAATACAAAAAGACAATATCAAAGGTGTTCCCTTATTCCTCTTCTCTTTGTGGAATTCCACATAGCATGGAAGAAGCTGAATTTCATGGGCCTCGTGGTGAAGATTTCCTTTGTATTATTTCTTTTGCAAACCCAAGCGAAACAACCTTCGGAAAGCTTCCCTAAGTTCTTTGGTCCTAAGTGCATAAACCATAGGGTTGAGGGAAGGAGGGATGATGTTGTGCAGCACGTTGAGCAGAACTGGAATCAATGCAGCCTTTGTCTCTGCGAGGTGAGTTACTGATAGCACCACAACAGCAGTGTAGAAGAAGAGGATGAGGATAAAATGGGAGCTACAAGTGCTCAGAGCCTTGGATGCAGCCTCAGCCGAGTTCAATCTAAGTACAGAGCATAGAATCAAGGTATATGACAATATAATAAGACCTAGATCACTCCCCATTCCAACCCATGCCAAGACCAACTGGCAAATACTGTTTGCCCTCCTATCATCACAGGCCAGGCTGGTGACCCCGAGGTTAGAACACAGGCAATGTTCAATTTCATTCCTGGAGCAATAATTATGCTGGGCCGCAAGCACAGGCACAAACAAACCATTCCTAAGCACCATGAACAAGGTGGCTTTTAAAATTAATGAGCTGGTCACAATTGATGCATAGCGAAGAGGGTAACAAATAGCTACATATCTATCAAAAGCCATGCAGAGGAAGATGCCAGATTCCATTCCAACCAAACAGTGAATGGCATAAATCTGAGCAAAACACTCAGGGAGACTAATGACCTTGGCATTGAACCAGAAAATGGCCAGGATCTTTGGCATGATGGTAGTGGCCACGCCCATGTCCACCAGGGAAAGGACACCCAGGAAAAGGTACATGGGCTGCTTCAGAGAAGGGTCCTGGAAGATGGTGATGAGGATGAGGATGTTTGCACCAATCGCTGAGAGATACAGCAGAGCCAGTGGAACCGAAAGCCAGTGCTGCCAGCTGTGAATGCCTGGGAAGCCCAGCAGGATGAACTCAGACACCTGGGATTTGGAGCTATTGGAACCGTTCAGAGATGCAGGCATGTTTTCACATGAGAAAAAATGTGCTCCAAGATGTTTATCTGAGTATAATCTTCATGAAACATTATTTTAAAAGTGTCTTTATATAATACAGCTTGATAATATAGTAAAATGGATTTCATTTTCCATCCCCTATAGTTTTTTTAGATGGATTAGATAGTTCTGGAGTGGCAGCAAGCAGAAGGTAAAATTATAGTCCCAATTATCTCCTCTGGGATGAAGCTTCGTGGTACAGCTTTGCCTAGCATGTGTCAGGCTCCTAGAGCTGATCCTCAGCACTGTAGCAAAAAGACAGGGGGAGAGGAGAGAAAGAGAGAAGAGGGAAAGGAAAGGAGGAGAGGGAAGGGGGGAGCAGAAAGATAGAGGCAGGGACAGGGATGGAGAGGGAGAGGGGAGACAATGGATCATACTCAGCACTGTTGACAAACAGGAGAATTTATCATGAATATCAAATCATTGTTTTTAATCTGCAGCTATGCCAGGTTTGAACTATGACATGCATGTGGTTTGTTTGTTTCTAATCTTCTCTTCATCTTTTCAGAAATTTTCTGGAATCAAGTGGATATGCAAGATTTCTTCATATCATTCTCAATGTTGGTTGACCTGGACAGTTATTAGCTAGAAAGAATTACACACTTTGGCTATGGAATTATGGGAAATTGAATTGTATAGATAAACCTTTTTCTAAGTTGGTATGTATGTCCATTAACGTGTTAGGTAGACTGCCAGATTTTTTTATCATGAACTTTGAAAGAGTTTCAGAAATAAACTATACTGCAGACTGAAGGATAGACATATGTTCTTTGATATTCTAGTAAATGTGCACTTTGAAAAAGGATATGAAAGAATATCTTAACAAGAATTAAGTGATATGGTTGAATTTGTCAATCTAAGGGGTCATGCCATGCAGACATATCTTTTAATTTTTTTTTCTGGTTCAATCCTAGAGGATTCAACAAAGACAGGATTTAGGAATAAGTAATAAGATGCTTTTTAAAACTAGTGTGGTAAGAATACTTAATATGAGATCTACTCTCCACAAGATCCGTACCTGCACAAGATACTGTTTTTAATAGTATGTACAGTGTTATACAGCATATCTGTAGAACTTATCCTATAACTGAAACCCTATGATCACTGAACAGCAATTTTATTCTATTTAATAAATAAAAATTTAATATACATAATATTGAAGGAGCTTTCATGGAATGCCCATTGCCATGTTCAAAATTAGACTTGGTATCTTTCCTTATATTCGGCAGCTTTTCATGTACTTTTTTATTCACTATAGTAGTCCTACCAGCCAAACCTGGAACTCTCAAGTCAGTCTGCCCTGTCTACAGACAGCCCTTTCCTTATCTTAGTAATTTCACTCATCTATACTGTTTTGGTAACCTGTCTCATGCTTTCATTTTTCATTTCTTCATATTTTTTTTCTTTTTGTCCATGATGTGATCTTTCTAAAATTAGTTTGCCTTGTTTAGAATATGTTGCATCTAAATATTTTGATTTGAATAAAGACCAAGTCTGTGAATTTCTCATTCATGAGTATGATTCAAGCCCAAATTAGTATCTTCTTTTGGCTTTAATTTCATTGTGTCCTGTACTATAAATGCACAGAATATCTCATATTTGCTTTTTACAGAAATTATTCACTTTGAAAGACTTTTCACTCTTAATATTTTAACAACATGGCAGAATAGCAATTTTAATTCATGAGTGAATAAAAAATGACAAATCATATTCCAGTTTTTAAATGATACATAAAGTAAGTTGTAAGCAATTGAATTAATGTTATAATGTATTCTTGTTATAATTACCATTAAATGTAAGAAAAGCTGAAAGAAAATAAAATTTTCCTGTGGTAACACCAACAATATACAATTCTTGACAACTAAATGTATTGCATTTCAGATACTTCTTACAATATCCATGTTTGAATAAACACATACCTTCTTATGATGGAATAAATCATCTTTTTCTTATGATGGATATAATTTGAAAAGCATAAAATTATCTAAACATAGTAATAACATACTTTAATAAGGCAAAGTCATAAACAGGCTTGAAGATAAAGCTAGGGTCACTCTGGGATCTCAGATGAGAGTTCCAAAGAGTTGAGTGCAATATCACCATCTTAGGAGCTTGAAACCCTGCAAGTCATTTGCTAGTATTTGGCCTGGTATTTCTGTGAAACCTGAGTTTATTACTTTACAGCATAATGTCAAATAGCCTTTTGTCTTTGATTTATCCCTGTTCTTTCTTTTTAAACTATACTTTTTACTTACTTACTTCACAAGTAATATTTATGTATACAATTTGTAGGTATAAAGTGATACTATAGGTTTTGAAAACAAGGTTGAATAATTAAATGTAATTAATTAATGCACCAATCACCCCAAATGTTTAACTTTTTTGTGATTAGAGTACCAGAAATTAATTTTCTTAATGAAATATAATATACAGCTAGCAGTTATTAGCTATATTCAGGATTCTGTGTGATTTATCTTAACAAACTTTGACTTTTTCCTCTTACTTTTCTTTGGTTTTGTTCCTTTGGGCTATAACCTTTTCATTTTTCCAATGTTTCATAGCCTGGTAACCATCATTCTACTCTGTGTCTATGTTTCAGTTGCCTTAGATTCCACATATATTTAAGATCATGCAATATTTGTCTTTCTGTGTTTAGCTTATTTCACTTATAATAATATTTTCTAATTTCATTCAAGTTACCATAAAATGAATATTGTTTTTTGCTTTTTAAGGCTGAATAACATCTCATTGTGCGTGTGTGTGTGTATGTGTGTGTAGGCTTCATATTTTCTTTTTCCATTCATCTGGCGATGGATCTTTAGGCTGATTTTGTAAGTTGGCTATTATAAATAATGTTATAGTAAACATGGGTGCTCAGATATCTCTCTGATATACTGATTTCAAAACTTTTTGTAAATACTCAGAAGTGAGATTGCTGAATTATATGGCAAACTTATGTTTAGTTTTCTCTATTTTCTTTTAAATATTTTTCCTCAATTGATATTTCTGTGATATAATTAGGAGAAAGTGAGTTTCAGCTTACAGAAAAAGAACTGGTTTTGCTATTTTAACTATTAGATTCCAGCATGAAATAAAAATGTGGTTTTCTATTTAAAAGCAGTTAACATATTAATATTAGAGCTAATATAGAAGTTTCTTTAAAAGGCAAATAGCTTACCAATTATCACATGAACCTAGTATTTTTAGATTTTACCCTTAAGGTCTTTGGCAAAGGCTTTAATGTATCTCCATCTTGCTTCAGCAGAGAGTCATTCTCTTCTGTAGGATTTTGCCGATGTAATAGTAAAATTAGAATGAGGTATCACTCTGAGGTTTAGCAAATACAACCTTAACTTTAGAACTTACTGTGCTTGTTACGAACAGACACTTATAGTCTGATACGTTTGCAGTATATTTTGAGAAAGCAGCTTTAGCTTTAGAGGATGATGTGCTCTCAGCTGAGATATGACAAAGAGATTATGAACTTTAGGAATTTATAGAGATTTGCAAGCATTTCAGTGATCTAAGAAAAATAGACTTCCCTTAACTGCATGAGGAAAGAAAGACCCACAGAGAAAGCAGAATTCCTAGGACAGTAAATCCCAGAAGTATAGCAAAGCAATTAACTCCAAGATGTATCCTGTTCATGTCATCTGAAAATCTACATACTTAGAAAAAGACAGGAAAAAGTTCAAAACATTTTCCCCATTTTCCTTTTGAACCACTCTGTAACTGGTGTAATGTGAGCTTCTTGACACTTAGGTTACAGTTTTGCAATTATGACCTATGTCTTCATGTGATAGTAAACTGCATATGTTTGTCTGACTTCATTTCATTTTCTTTGACACATTCACTTTAACTTTTGCATCACGTTAAGTAGTGAAGTTCATGTTTTCTGTATGGATATCAAGAAATTTTAGTGAAGTTTTTAAAAAAGATTTTCTTTGTCCTTTTGGATTGTCTTCACACAAGTGCCATGAATAATCGCCTACATGTACATGCCTCTAGTATGGGAAATATATATGCCACATTGATCCAGTTATCTATTTGCATACTAATACAACATTATTTGAATTATCATACCTTCATTAAGTTTTTACTTCTGATGGTCCAAGTGTTCCAGTTTTAATGATCTTTTTCCAGATATTGGGGCTGTTTTCAATACTTTGTATTTTGGGGTATAACACACCACTGGCTTTTAACTTTCTGATGATGCTTACTGAGATTTCCTTGGGTTTCATTGTACCTGTACATAAACCTTTGAAGAACTGAACATATTAAAACTTCAAATTTAGAACTTAAAAATCTATTAAAAAAATTTTCTGCCTTCTTAAATCACCATACTTTACCTCAGCACAATTTTGAAATATTATAATATAAACTATATTAATTTATAACCAAGCATTTTATATTTTCTGATGCTATAACGAAGAATGTATGTTTTGCTTGTTGACTAGAAATACAGTTGAGCTGGGCATGGTGGCACATGCCTGTAACTGGGAAGGCTGAGACAGGAGGATTGCTGAGTTTGAGGCCAGTGTGGACTACAAGTGAGTTCAGGACCAGCTGAACTACATAGTGAAACTGTCTCAAAAAGACAAAAGGAAATACAGTTGATTGGTAAATGTATATCTTTTATACTGTTACCTTGCTAAGTTTATTGACTCTAATAGTTGCTCAGCATGTAATCATTCTGAAATGTTCCATTTATCTGTCCTAATTTTTCTGGTATTAAAATCTGTTTTGTCTGCAATAATCATACAAGCTTTTTTGTATTTATAAAAATAAAATGCATTTTTAAAAATTTTTAACTGAGGATAATTTTCTTTCAATTTATTGTCTAGTCAACTTGCATTAATGTAACTACTGACGGATCTACAATTTTTCTACATTTGCTTAAAATTAGTCCTGTCTTTTTTCCTTTTTTTTCACTTTCCAGACAAATAAAATTGGTGTTATTATTATGGTATTTTTCTCCAATTCAGTTTTTGCTATTTAATCTTTCCTTTTGTTACAAAGGTGAACATAACTATTGCAATATATATTCTTCATCTACTGAAGAATACTTAAAATACTATATTTATTTTTCTAAGAAAACTAGAAGGTTTTAACTCCATTACCTCCTTTTGTGACATTTTGTGGTGACTGTCATATATTTTACTTCTATGTATATTTAGACATTATGTGATCTTATTTCTTCATTTCTAAGAGTAAATGTTTGCTCCTAATTGTTCAAATATTTTTTTCTTTCTAGTGATTACATTATTTCTGCACTTCTATGTTTACATTAGTCATTTATATTCTGAATACCATTCTTTAGTATTTTCTGTTTTATGCATAAACGTTTACTTTGTCTTCTTTTTTGAAGGATGTTTGAGTTACATATAAAAATCTAAGCTGAGAGAATTTTTTCTCAGCTCTTCAAAATTATGGTTTTATTGTCTTCTGATTCCACTGTTTAAATTGCAAATTTGACCACCAGTTTTGTCTGCTGTACTAACAGTAATGTGTGCAGATTTTGACACCACAATACCACTTCTATGTGCATATTCTAAATAAAATATCTCGACCTCCATAATGGAATATGTATTTACTTATGTCTTATTGCGGTAATGAGCTGGATGTATAGTTTCTGGTTTCATCTTTAAAAAGAAATTGATGAGAAAATGGAAGGTTTTGGTAGTAATGAGAATATACAATGAAACGTTCAAGAGCAAAATTGCAGAGAACAGGAAACTTTATTATTAGAAAACAAAGCAATTTGGATCATCTGGCCCTAGTCATCAGTTTTACTAGGTTCAATTTTCTGAGTAATTGCTCCAGCACCTCATTTGGTTTTTACTTTTTCTTGTTGTTGAGACACAATACCTGACACCCACAACTGAAAGACTGAAAGGTTCATTTTGGTGCACAGTTTGTAGAGGTTTTAGTCTATAGTCAGCTGGTTCCAAGGGCAACATGGCCGAGAAGCACCACAGAGGTGAAACAGTCCATGCCATGGCAGGTAGGAATCAGCAGGTAGTCAAGAGAGGAGGAAGAATACATATATGCAGGCCATGCATACAGTGATCCACCACTCTCTACCCGGTTTCATCTCCCAACATTGCATCCAGCTCTAAGCCCATCAGTGGACTAATCCAGTACAAACTCATGTGATCCAGTGACCTCCCATGAGCCCCACCTATGAGTGCATAAGGCTTCATGAGAACATCTAGATATAAACCATAACACGGACACTGAAAAGACTTGAATTATACAGAATATGGGATCAAAAATTCCTATGCAGAATGATTACCATGCCAATAATTGTGCTGAACTGTAAAAACCTAATGAGGTTGGATCACTCCTAATGTACACTTGGCAAGACCAGATAAATATTCCCGGAAAGCCCCTTTCCTAAACTGACAGAGAAATCTGTTTTTTTCTTTTCCATCCCATTATAGACAAGTGAGGTTTTTCTTTTTTTCACATGTTGTAAGATTTGACATTCTTAACACCTGAAAAAATCCTTACAACACAGTCTCGTATCTGCTTGGTTTTCACTCCGTAGACAATAGGGTTCATTGTGGGAGGCAAGAGCAGGTAGATATTGGCCACAATGATATGGCAAGATGGAGGAATTGTGTGGTGTCCAAAGCGGTGGGAAAAAAAAGAGAAGAAAGCTGGACTATAGGAGAAAACTATTGCACAGATGTGGGCAGTGCAGGTGCTGAAGGCCTTCTGCCGAGCATCCGCTGAGGAGAGGCTGACCACTGCCCGCAGGATCATGGTGTAGGAAACTGTGATGCACAGAATATCAAAACCTCCAATAAGGAGGGCAACCAACAGACCATAGATAGCATTGACCTTGATATCGCCACAGGACAACTTGGCCACAGACATATGGTCACAGTAGGTATGAGGGATGATATTACCTCTACAGTAGGGCAGACGCTTGGTGAGGAAAGTAAAAGGAATAATGAGCAACACTCCTCTTAGGAAGGTGGCGAGCCCAGACCTTAGAATCACAATACTAGTGAGAATGGTTGAGTAGTGCAGAGGATAACAGATGGCCACATAACGGTCCAGGGCCATGAGCATAAGCACCCCAGACTCCATTCCTGTGAAAGTGTGGATGAAGAACATCTGGGTCAAACATTCATCAAGTCCAATTTCCTTCAGATGAAACCAGAAGATGCAGAGAGCCTTAGGGATTGTACTAGAGCACATGACCAGATCAGTTAGAGAAAGCATAGCTAAAAAGTAGTACATGGGCCTGTGAAGTGAGTCTTCATGATGAATGAGGTAGAGCAGTCCACAATTCCCAGCCATGGCCATAACATACATAGAGAAGAATGGAAAGGAAATCCAAATGTGCATGTCCTCCAGCCCTGGAATCCCATTAAGAATCAACATAGATGGTGACAGTGCTGTTCGGTTTAGCATTACCAGGATTATGTTAGTATGATCATTAATCACCTTACAGCACTGGTAAATCATCCTATAGATGCAGAAGAAAAAATCATGATCATACTCACTGTCAGTTTCTTTTATCTTTTTACCTCAAGTGACATCTGCATGTTCTAATAACTGACTTTCTTTTCCGATTTCAAAAGAATGTTAGCAAAGATATTGCTTAAAAAATAGTTTTGTCTGTGTATTATTTTTACATGCATTCACTTAGCAATATATTCAACAAATAATTTTGGTTTTCAATACTTGCTTAATCCTTTAATGGATAAATGATATTTCTTAAAACAGATTAAGTTTATATTATTTTTCTGAAATTATTCTTGTTGGGACTTACTTAAATCTTAATAGCTATACTAATTCCAAGAAGAAAAATCAACATGCTAAACTTTAAACACATCCTATTTTGAGAGTAAAAATATAGCTACATCTTTTGAATCAACTAATGGGTAATGGAAAGGAAGTAGACACAGGAACAGAGTCAAACTGATCATGCATACCTCATGTCATCGGTCTTTGAATATTAGAATCTCTTAAAGAATATCAATCAGAGTATGTAGTGGCATGATTTCAGACATTATTTTTTCACACACAATTTTTAAAAGTGGCATGATTTCAGACATTATTTTTTCACACACAATTTTTAAAAGTTTAAGTCAACAGAATATATTATTAAAATATAGATTAATGATAATGACTTAAAAACCATAAAAGGAGCTAGTAAGAGTAAGACTAATACATAAATGCATACGATAAATAAAACATTCTTATCACAAAACTAAGATATCAAAAAGTTTAAAAATATATATGTTAAAGTGACAAAAGTCAGACCAAGTATATTGATTTGAAAGCAGAACACGGCACATGCCTGTAATCTCAGCACTCAAGAGGTTAAGGCAGGAGAGTTACTGCAAGGTTGAGGCCAGCCTGGGCCAAATAGTGAGTTCAAGACCAATCTGAATGGCATAGCCAGACTCTGCCTCAAAAAACAATTATATTGGTTTGGGATGTTAAAGTAATTATTAAAATTCCTCTGTAAAAGTGGCTATCAATCTGTTAACTTCAATTCAAAATTATGTAAGGATCATAAAGGGTTCTGCAATTAAAGGAAAACATGAAGTGAAATAAATAATGCACAATTATCAAAGAAAATGTGCACAGAATTTGGGGATTTTAGATGAAGTAGAAATCAAAGCAAGAGAAAGATAGACAGGAGGGGTTTTTTTTTGTACCGGGGATCGAACTCACAACCTCACATTTGCGAGGCAGGCACTTAAGCCACTGAGCTAAATCCCCAGCACTAGGATTTTTTTAATTCCAGGCAAAAGTTATAGTAAGGATGCAACCAAAATGTGTTGTCTAGGATGACAGTTGTATGCTATTTTTGATTCACTATCTACAAGATACTTACATAGAAATCATTGAAATCTCATTCTTAATTTATTAATCAACAGTAGACAGAAGTAATAATTAATTTGAGGAATTTTCAAATTAACACACAGGTCTTATAAATGTTCTGGTCTTCAATTCAGTGATACTGATTAACGTTTAAGACAACATTTAGCTTTGTAACATCAAAAATTATATTTATTTGCACTTTAGAAAAACAAAATATATTAGTCTTAGTTTTAACGACTGTATTTTCTACAGGCTCAATTAGTAATATTTGTTTAAAGATGTATACATTATATACTTCAAATAACTTTTGATTATTTTATTTACCAATATATAGATTTCTTTTTTTATTTTAAAACGAAAAAGAAAGAACAGAAAAATCAAGAAGCAAACAAACCTAAACAACAACAACAAAAGCAAAATGACAACAGCAACAAAACAACAATAGCTATATAGATTTTCAAAACAAGATGATAAGAATTTAACAATGGTTGTTATACTGCATATTGTTATCCTCAAAGTAGTTCCTCAGTAATAATGAAACAGTAAAATGAAACAAAACATGGCATTTCAAAACAAGACAAAAGTAAATCCCCCACAAATGCCACAATGCACACTGCTATCTACCAAACAGATGCCCAGACCACCAGCCCCAGGCCTATAAAGTCAATCAAATAACACAAATATCAAGCTATTCCTTTCAGTTCAGCTGCTATCATCTCACCCTGAGTTCCTGAATCAGCCAGCTGCTCACCACAGGGTGCGGGGAGGCCTCTTCTGCTTTCCCAGCCCGTGCCCCAGCTGGCTTACCAGAAGACAGGGTTCAGCTCCTTGCTGAGTCTCTTCTGGCTCCTCATGGCAGATCCTGGCTCAGTGAGGCGCTTCTCACTCCTCAACCAAAATATAGATTTCCAATAGTTAAATATCTGATGAACAATCACTTGCAATATTGGGAAGATTAACTTTGGAGATGCCTCCAAAGAACTTCTGGCAATTTACATTCACTATTATTTCTGCTTAAAAATGCAGTTACTATAGCAAGGCGTGGTGGCACATTCCTGTAATCCCAGCACTCAGGAGGCTGAGGCAGAAGGATCGTTGTGAGTTTGAGACTAGCCTGTTCTACAAAGTGAGCTCAAGGCCAGCCTGAACTGAAAAAGATAAAATAACTGACTAACTAAATAAATATGCAGTTACTAACTGTACAACTATTTTGAAGATAATCACACATAATATTTTAACCATTTTTAATCTCCTATTATTTTGTTTTGAAAGTCTGTATTGCTGTTTTTATTCTTTTTAAAAAAAATTTTTTTTAAAATGCAGGTACTCTTAACTTTTACCTATTACATTCACCTCTCTTCCTCAGTCCCTACCTGCCAGTGTCTCTCAATACAGTAGCTATGAATTTATGCAGCTTCTTTTTTTAATTTGGGCCTATCATGGCAATTCTGAATAATCCTCCTATCAGTTCTCTGTGTTACTGTTTCCCTCATAAGAAAGAATAAAATAATTTACTTATATCAAAATATATATCCTTAGCTCTACTGGATTTTAACTGCATGTCTGTATAACAATCACCTGGAGATATTCCTGAATCTTGGGAGTCCCCCAAAATGTGAATGGATAATCTTAGGGATTACCTGTATCTAACATGATACAGGCATTTCCAAACTGAGATGTAACAGCAAACAAATAAATATTTTGTACATTCCCTTTTTTGCGAGGATAGCACTAATTAAGGAATTGTTTTATTCATAAATTGAAATTTCAGGTCTCATAAGAAATCATCCGAATGCTCAACTAAAACTGTAAGCTTAAACCAAATAACACAGTATTATTTGCAAATTTAATCTGCTGTTTTAAGATAAGTTTTGGGCTTTATTTTTCTTAAAAGTCTAATTCATTGTCTCTGTTTAGGAAATTTTACTGATACACTGCTGCGGGCTTCTAGATATTATAATTTTGTCATTTCTAGAGTTCAGTGTTGTATATCTCCCATTGACAATCCTCATTTCCAAAATTTATAGGCAATGACTGTTTTCCTACTATATAATTCTAAGTTCTTATGACTCACAAAAATAGGTTCCTCTTGATAAACATTGCCACGAATGAATATATATATATATATATATATATATATATATATATATATGAATTTCTACCCTTTGTGGTGGCACATGCCTATAATCTCAGCTACTCAGGATGGTAAGAGAGGAGGATCTCATATTCAAGGCCAGCCTGGGCAAAATAGCTGGATGGTCTCTAAATTTAAAAGGAGTGGGGATAGGAGGAATGGGACAGAGGATGTAGCTCAGTATGAGACCTTGGGTTTGATCCCAGTATGCAAAAAATAAAAAGAAGAATTTCCTGCCAGATGCCTCCTATTAACTCAGGGAGACTCATAGATTCATAAGGAGACGAGGAAGGCAGACAGGCAGCAAGTTAAGCTCAAACAGGATCCTTGTGATTTATAATTATTATCCATTTATTTTCCCTTACTGTGTTACAAGGCAGTGGTTTATTCTTGATGTGCACCATTCCCAAAGCGAACAATCTTACACAGTTAAAACAATTATTCATAGAAATGCATGGATATTATAATAATTTAAACTGAATTATAGCATCAAAGGTGGGAAATAAGTTTTTCCACTAGCACCTGTACCATTTTCTGGTATCGTGTTTTAATTTGAACATAGATAATAGAACAAAACATTCCTTTCTAGAGAAAAAACAGTTATTATTCATCTCAAATCATTTTTTTTCTGTTTAAAATGAGATTATCCTGTCACTATTACCTAAATTATCATATTCAAATACCTTAATTCTGGAAGACAAAACAAGGAGGTAAATTATACCTGGGCTGAGTTCCAAAAAGTGTGTTCAGACATTACAAGTTGTTGACCTGAAGACTTTTGCCCTGTACTAGAAGAAAAATGAGTGTTATATGTCCCAAATATCCCAAGAGAACATTTTCAAGCATCAGATAAATATTTCTGCAATTAAGATAATCTCCAGGGTGCCCAGTGATGACTGAAAAACATGTAAATAATATGTGTGAAGAGAATGTATGCGTGCATATATGTATGAATATGTATGTGTGATTTCCATACATGCATTAGAAGTGGAATATTTTAACAGAAACCAGTGATTTAATTGCTTCAGGTCAGGGTTCCTTTGCAATAAAGTTTTGCAAAATTCCTGGGAGACCACACTGAATGCATTTAGATAATGTGAGTGATTTATTTGTATAGTCATTTATTAAATACCAATTTTAAAATTACTTTTTAAAGATATTTATTTATCCTGCTATTGAAGTAGGATGTATTTTAAATTGTTAATAATGTATATGTCCAGGTAAATTCTTTAAGGAGAAATGGAATAAGTGATATATAAATAAAATTAAATGTTTTTCAAGTGGGATTTTTTTAGACTGCATAGAATTCTATCAAGTAGATTAGCATAATTTACTTATTTTTTTGTCTTTTCTATTGTTTGATTTTTAAATTTTAAAACAACTATAATAAATATGCTTGATCATAAATCACATATTACATCTCAGATGTTATCAATTGCCCAAAATGAATTCCTAGCAGTATGCGAATCCTCATTCTACTATGTCAAGAAATTAATGATTCTGGGATGTAGTTCAGTGGCAGAGTGTTTGCCTAGCATGTGTGAGATCCCTGGGATTAGTTAAAAAAACAAAGTTTATCTTGAGGATGTCTATAACAATTTGATTTGGTAAACTGATATACAATAGATACTGTTTAATTCATAGTTGATTAGTAAACTAAACATAGTGACTTTTAAAATTTTTATATTTACTACACTCAGTTCTGAATAACTGCTTCTATTATTTAAAAGTCTTTATGGCCTTCATTGAAGTTTCTTTTATTTTTTGGCCTTCTATAAATTCTGTGGAGCTGTAAATTCAAAACAATTTGTGAATGCTTTACATACAGTAGAGAAAAAAAAGAGTATTGTATGTTACTATGATACAAAGCACAATTTGATTTTTTTATTATTTTTTAGTTTTGCCTATTTTTCTTTGAGTTAATATTGACCAAATTCTCCAACACTATTAACTAATGCTTTTCAAGTATACATGTTTTTAATCTTAAGATCTGAAAACCTTAAATTTAGAATTCAACTTTTAAAACTGATGTTTAACTACAAAGGTGTGGTTTTTTTTTAACTACATATCAATGTACTTCTTGATGTTCTTTTGGTCACACTCCATGTTTTTAACTCAAGCATAATAGAGGAAAGATAGTTTATTTTAAATGTTTTAAGTCTAAGAAACTAAGAAATCATCTGTATCTGAGGGCAGATGGATAAATTTCAATGAAGATTGAAATGTGAACTTTAGGTTAAGGGTCTCATGGGAGCCTTAAAGTGATTTTGGTGGAGTATCAAGGTGAAATCCTGTTTAAACAGGATTCAAGAGAGAGAAATGGAGGGAAATTAGAGACTACAGAACAAAAACCACTGTCAAAATATAAAACCTTTAATATGAATTTGCCCCATTTTTAAGTGTATGGGCTGGAGAAGTTGCTCAGTAGGCAGAAGGCTTGCCTAGGAGTGAGGCCCTGGGGTCAATTCTCAGCACCACAGCCACAGCCACCAAAAACTATACACTGGACACCTGCTCACTTTTGTACCCTTTCTTCTCTATTTTCATCCTTTTCATCTTTCTTCACAGTATACACTGGAATACTATCTGTTGTAACAGTATTCCATATGCTTTGATAGGTGAAGAATCCAACATTTTTAGCTCAACATTTTTTCATAATTTCTATCATTAATTTTTCTTTGATCATTGAATCACTAGGAAGTATGTTCATTTTTAAATTCTGTAATGCATATTTCTTAAAAAGGAGGGGGCATCTTCCTTTCTCTTAATTAATCACTTTGAATTTTTCTCAGAAGAGTACTTTTATCATGTAGTCTTTAGGTTCTTGCTTGGGTTTATTTCATCTTCATGGTTAAAGTATATATATTCAGTGTACTACATAGTTAATTTCAGTGAGAAACATTGGGCATGGGGGCACATATCTGTAATCCCAGTTATTCTGGAGGCTAAAGCAGGAGTATCATAGGTTTAAAAAGTCAAGGCCATTTTGGCAATGTAGTGAGTAATTTAAAATAAATATTTTTAAAAGCTGGGCATTTACCTCCTGCTCCCGTGCTTGCCTAGCATACACCAGGTCCTAGACTTCCCTGCACTAACACAAACACATAAAGAAACAAAAGACAAGCCAATGAGAAAGATACCTTCAGGGCCAGGGATTTAGCTCAGTGGTGTAAGCCTGATAAGTGAGGTCTGATAAGTGTGATTCCCTAATATATATATATATATATATATATATATATATATATAATCTTTAATCAGTTGCTGATCTTAAATATATCCCTTTGAGAAACTCTTATGCACATGTCACATGTCCTATTCCTTAACATTTTTTCCTTAGCCTGTAGATTTCACCAGTTCACCTGTTATGCTTTGCATCAACTGCAATGTGTCTTATATGGATTTTATTTGTCTTCATCTTATTGAAGTTTGCTGAATGTTTTCCATCCATGAATTATTGTAGTTCATTAGTTTTAGAATTTTCTTTGTCATATATTAAAATATATATTTTGCTTAATTTTGACTCTTTTTCTACATATGTGTCCAATATGTCCTTTATGTCACTCTTCTTTTTCTTTCATCATTTTTTTCCTCTGTGACTCAACTGGAAGATTATCTATACTAACTGCTCTTTGTTCATTAATCATCTCATTAAGTTCTGCTGTTGGAATCTGTTAAAAGGAATCTGAAGGTAGCTGTGAGATCCATGAAAGACATTCGGAAATCAACAGACTCAGATCAAAGTTGTAAAAAACTTCTCATCTGCTGTCCCACAAATAGCCAGGGAGACTAAAAGGTAATAAGAGTGAGAAATAAAAGATCTGGATCTATTTCTGTTACTTTGGGGGGGTCTCTATTGAGTGATGGTCACAGGAATTTGAATTTTTCAAAGATGTGGTATTAAACATACTTGAATTTTCAAAAACAGAGAATCCACTCAAAAAATCTTAAACAAAAGGTGAATGTATGTGTTGTTAAATAAAGTATATGAATAAAGGAATAGAAATATCTTTAATCATTAATTAATCCAGATGTACAGATAATAGCAACAATCTATATTTGTCTATTTATTTTTTCTGTTTCTTTTCTTCTGCATTGATGTTAGTTACACACAGCATCTTTCCAAACAACAGTGAGACACACAGCACCTCCCTAGATTTATATACTTTCAGTTAAGCAGGACCAGTTACAAAGATTCCTGATTCTCAATATTTGCATTGTAAGAACAGACATGAAGCCCATCACTGCAATCATGGATTCATTCCTGTACCAATCTCAAGTCAATAAAGGGAACTTTTTCATTCCCATGCCCTGGTCTATGTATCACCCTTGGAGTCAGATAAGACCAAGCCAAGTAAAATAAAAAATGAAGAGCAAACAAAAATTGTTACCACTACCTCATCTTTTAAGGAACATATTCCAAGTACTAATATTATCCCAAATCTGCTAAAAGTCAGGTTGAGGTCAAGGTGTTATCATGACGATGGTGGAATGGGATCAGCTGAACATTTCATAGATGATGTTTTAAGGAAGAAATGAAAACAGTAGAGAAGTTCCCCATGCAAAGAAGATGCAGGAACTTCTGTAACGCAGCCAAGTGGGGCCACTCAGGAAGCCTTCTGCTTGACCCTATGCTGAAAACTCACTTCTTCCTTCCACAACCTTCACTGCTATGGCCAGTGATTGGATGGAGTGAGAAGCATCTCGAGGCATCCTAATAAACATCAACATCTAAAAATCAGGTTCAAGAAGAAAAAAAAGAAAACAAAGAAAGTGTTTCAAATGTAGAAGAATAGTCAGGGTTTTGTGAAATCACAGAAATAACAATGGGCAGACTTTGGAGAAGGAGATCATGGCAAATGGTAAAACATGTTGTACGGTGATTACAAGTGGTTACTAGCAAGAAATGACAGAGGTTTCACTAGAAGTTTCAGCTTCTGGTTGAATGTAGAGAACATAATGTAAAGAATAAACAGTAATCAAGAAAATAAAAGCAATTAGTTCCAAAAAACATCATCCATAATCTTGCATAAAGAAAAGATGACTGAAGTCAAGGGAACTTTTTTTGGTATGAGGTAAAAGTGCCAGTAAATGTAAACAGGTTGTGAAGACAAGAGATAGAAGTGCATTTACCAAAAGCATATTTTTAGAAACTTCCTTTAGAAAAAAAGTAATTAGTAATAAATCAATGTAGCATGATGCCTAAATTTTGTATGAAGATTTGAGTATGTGATGCTTTTCTTCCAGTCACTTCATTTATCCTTGTGGAAAAGAAACTAATGTAACATTTGTTGTATAAGGAAGTGTAAATGCATAAAGAAGCAAAGTATGGTAAAAGCACATAATTATAGTCATGAAACAGGTGACAGCACAGACATCCAGCATTGAGATCCCAGCTAAAATGAGTACTTTTTCTTATCCACATGTGTGCAGATTTTCTTTCAGATCCGTTCCTTACTCTGGAGTAGGTAAAGCATGTTCCAGGGTTGGTGTTGTATGCTATTGATCTGGCAAGATGATCAATTTGGAAAATAGAAAACTAATTCATTTGAGGAACTGTAGTACTTAGACTTATATGTAATTTTTTAAAAAGTTGTTGAGAATATGTCAATTAGTGGATTAACATTAGAAATTAAAACCAGCATCACTCTCTGTATTGACGATCTTCCCATAGATCAGTGTAATGGTTAACCTTTCACTGAAAAATAGACAATGGCCAGTATATTTTATTAAATTGGAACATATGCAGACCATTTATTTCTGGCACTCCCTCCCACAGATAAGAATGTGTAAAAATTCTTGAAAACTGCTTGCCAGGAAGTGATATCCAAGTTATTTGGACTTAGATCAGTTTTCTAGAGACTGGACACAGGAACACACATGTGTAAGTGGGAGAGCCCATCTTTGGAAATGAAGAGCTCTTCCTAGTTAGTCTCTTTTTACTTCCATCCACAAGAGTCTATTAGTTAATACTAAGGTATTCTAGTTTTCAAGCATATATTCTGCTCTTAAGTAATATTGTGAGTATTGGTGAATTTCTTTTCTGGTTTGACGTCCTGATGGAGAAATAGAGGACTTATACAAAAACATAATAAACTCCTTGCAGTTATAAATTAACTGCAGTTTTATTGTCCTATCTACTAGTGCTTCGTATGGTAAGAGAGCAACAAAGAAAAAGTATGAAATTAGAAATTCATGCTGGTAGTGGTAGGAAGGGCCAGGAAGGGAAAGCTGACTCTGTCTGCAAAGTCCTGATATGATCTAATTTGGAAAAGTCTTCCTATGTTTACACTTTTCTGGGTGGAAAATAAGAGTGCTGAACCGCTTTGTTCTATTGATTCTTGGAAATAGTCAAACTGATTCTACAGAGAACATTATTCCCTTATTATAATCTCTTCCTGGTCTCAAATAATGAGGATTCCTAATCTCAAAAAAAATTTTTTTGACTACATCATTTTGTATACTGCAGAATCACTGGGATACCTTTACCCAGCTCCTTGTCTCCTTTGAAACACCCTCACAACCCTTTCACGAATCTCCTTGGTCTTAACTCCATAAACCACAGGATTAAGAGCTGGTAGGAAGAGAAGATAAACATTGGCCAAAAGAATATGAATATGGAGTGGAACATGGTGGCTGAAGCGGTGTGTGAAAAAAGAGAAGAGGGCCCGTGTATAAGAGATGAGGATGACACAGACATGAGACCCACAGGTCCCTAAGGCCTTGGACCGAGCTTCATGAGATGAGAGGCGAAGGACAGCATGAGCAATGAGGGCATAGGACAGACCAATGCAAAACAAGTCGACTCCGATGACCAGCAGGGCTGCCGTCAGTCCATAAACATGATTAGGCCTCGCGTCCCCGCAGGCCAGTTTCACCACTGCCATGTGCTCACAGTATGTGTGTGGGATCACATGGCTTCGACAGAAGCTCAGACGCCCAATGAGAAAGGGACATGGGAGCATGAGCAGGGAGCCTTGGACCATAGCTACCACTCCAATGCGGGCAATGGTGTCGGTGAGGATAGTGGTATATCGAAGCGAGTGGCAAATGGCCACATAGCGATCAAAGGCCATGGCCAGCAGCACAGTGGACTCCATCATGCAGAAAGCATGAATGAAGAACATCTGTGCCAGGCAGGCAGAGGCAGAGATATGTCCAGTTCCACACCAGAGGATGGCCAGTAGCTTGGGCACTGTAGAGAAGGAGGCAGCCAAATCAATGGTTGAGAGCATGCATAGGAAGAGGTACACAGGTTTGTGCAGGGCAGGTTCAGTGGCAACAACAATCAGGATGGTTAGATTGCCCACCATTGTGGCTGTACCCAGGCAGCACACAGGGCGTGTGAGCCATGAGTGGAATTGCTCCAGACCTGGAATGCCCAGAAGAAAGAAGATGGAAGGATTCATGTTGCTGTGATTAGGAGACCCCATGGTCTTGCTGAGAGTGCTGGACACCGCTGGTCAGAAATCCCTGCACCAAATCACATTGTCTGAGGAGACAACACAGAACAAGAATATAAGTGAGACTGCAATAATGGTTATTAACTGTAGGATGTCTGGCAAGCTTCACTATCCTTATAACAGCATTAATTAGATTATCAATACCCAGGGTTAAGGAAATGACATGGGTTAATACTTGTAAAAAGTTTTGCATAGTGTCTAACGTACAACACTTGTTAGGTAAATAAATATGAAGAAGAGCTCAAATATACATTGAAACGAACTAGGATTACCTGCTACTTAGGAGCTCTGCAAAAAACAAACAAACAAACAAACAAACAAACAAAAAAACCCAAAGAGAGATACACTCTATTTTCCTTCTCAGGAACACACTTGAATACTCACGCATTTTTATGAAATATAGAAGAGATTAGGTGGAACCAATAGTGTAGAATGTAAATTGCAAACAGTTCACTGGATAAAGTAGGACATCATTTTTCATGTCCTATAAATTAGAATAGGTTCTGACTAGGGAATTAATTCTTAGTGATTACTCCTTTCATTTTAATTTTATTATTTTTATTTATTTTTTATTTTAATATCACCCTACTAGCTTCTACTCTTTTCATTAATGAACAGATATTTTCACATATCCCTGATCACTTTTATCTGAAAACTTCATATGTTGCTGCACCCAGCCTTACAGAATTACCCAGTTTACCTCCCCCAGTATATTGAAATGAAGCATTTTTAGATGTCGTTCTATTTCTGAAAATGAAGCTTTCAATATTCTTTTCCTCTCCTGGGCCAATCTTTTATTGATATTATATCTATGGTGCTTGGTGGTTTCAAAGAAAACACATAATCAGATGTGTCTCCTTATCCTTCCTGAAGGACGAGAAGTCATTTTATAAGATCACATCAAGTTGCACCTAAACATTAATGCCTCATCTTACTTTATGGAAAAATCTTGTTCCCTTGTTTGCTTTATCTTTATCAAACTGTTATCTACTGAGGGAACAGAATCCATAGTAAGGGTATACTTAAGCTAAAAGTAATTATGCAGAATATGGGGAGCAATGGTTAGGGGAAGAGGCAGAGGAGTAATCATTAGCATTGTAAGTTTAGAAATCATTTCAGCTGGGAGTCTTCAAAATATGAAATAAAACATCACTGCTTGGAGGTTTGTATTCATTTATTTAAAGCCAGATTTATTATAAAAGCTATTCATGAATCATAATGCACAAGTAATATAAGGTCAATAGAAAAGGACCAGGGAATTTAGAGAGCTATAGAATAGTTATCCAAAAATAATTCATTTCCACAATTCTCTCTTATTCTCAGTGTGTATATATCAAAAGGAAGAAGGGATAAACTCTCCTATCTCTTAAGGGACCAGATACTTGGTGTACATAGTTACTGGAAGGATAGATCCAGAGAAGAGGCTTGTCTATTGTTGGAGCCCAACGATGTTCCTTCATTGCAATGTATGAGGCTTGAAGAGCCTAAACAATACCAGAAAGCCCATATATGTTGGTAAACAAGATCAACTGTCAACTTTTGTATTGTTTTCACAGACATATGAGCTAACAAAAGAAACAGAGCTTGGTGGCAATCACAATTCAGAGTCAGCAAACCATATGACAGTCAGAGAAGATAGGGATAAGTGTAAATCTTAACAGGCTTGCATATGAAAAGTCTTGAACACTGCCCTGTGAGCTTATACCTGGGAGTGCAGAGTGGCAAAGTTCTAAGTTTTCAGGCCACTGAGCAAGGGTCCTACTTTTTTCTAGAAGAAACAAGTAAAGGTGAAAGTTTTGACTCTATTCTTCTTGATATGATTTGCACTTTCTGGACCTCCACTTGATTTGAGGTAAGAGTGTATGCCACATCTCACACTTGCTTTCTCATATTCTTTGAGGAGCCAGGATGTTTCAAAGGCATAAAATCTTTGAGATTTTATAGCATCAAGGTAAAAAAAAGTTAAACTCACAAAACTGGGAATAAGTCTGTGTTTCCCTCTTGTGATAATGTTGGCTTAAATAAGTCAATTTTTTTCCTGGAATGCTATAGTTTCCTTATCTACCAAATGGAAGTACTAACATTTTTCAAGACTGTAAATCTTCAAGTACCTAAATAAGTTTGTGGAGCATAGAAAATGTTTAATATATTGCGTGTCTTATTACCACCATCTTCATTTAACAAAAAAAATAACCACATATTCAATACAGAATTCTTTCAATAGTTTCTCAACCAATTAGAATCTAGTCTTAGCTTTGTAATATATGTGATAAATAACTAGTTTATACTGAATGTAATTTATTCCATTGTAGGGAAACTTTAATTTTTTTCCTGTAAATCTTTCAGAATTAGATAACAATCATTAGAGATTGGAAAGCCACTTCCCTGACTTCTTGGAGTTGAATTAGATGCATTCAGTTGTACTTTTCATGATTCAGCTTTGTTTATTGAGTGACTGTGAGGCTCTGCTCAACACAGATAAAAATATCTTGGGTCTGAATACACCAGCAGAGAGATTCCCATTCACTACATTTCTTCCCACCACCTGGTCTATGTACATGTCTACAGCTTTCATTCTGCTCACTCACGGCTAGGAGGTTTGACCTGATAATTCTTCAAGGTACATCCTCCTCTTTAGGTCTCTAATTCTACGCCTTTATGACTTTTGTTTCTGTCATAGAAGCTGGACTGAGCATAGATTACCACATATTACTTAGCCAAATAGGCAGCTGATTTGACTGATATAACTGAGCATTTCTTACAAGTCCTGTAGTCTTTTCTTCCTGAAGAGCCTCAATCTTTACACAGATAAATCTTCAAAGGGTCATGTACTCTTACTCTGTTATTCATTTTCATCATTATTATCACACCCAGCTCCAGCTCTGTGGTTTCATGTATTCCTTGTACAAAATATTTAAACTTTTGTCACTATTCCCACTTACACTTCAGTTTGAATTTATACCTCTGACCCAGTTACTAATCTACTCTTAATGTAACATTAAAGCTGATGCCTTCAGAAAAATTTGTCACAACTGGAGCAACTGGGAATGGAAAAGACTTCCCATGCCTTGAAACTACGGACTCTGCTGCCTTCATAAGAGCACAGCTAGACTTGAACTCCTCCCTGGACACTGTGAGACTACTGATGGAAGGTCTTGAGGTCATCGGTAAGACTGTGCTGATTCCCCCTGCTCAGTTTTTTGCTGTTGATCATTACAGTATCTTTCTCACCAGGCACTTAGGTTTCTCTTAGGTGCATAATGAGGAATTATTTCTCATTAGTAATTTCAAGAACTCTTAGTAAATGCCTTAAGCGGTCTTCACTGTGCCTCCCATTTCCCTGGTGTAGTTTAGATACCACTGCTTATTCCTTTACTGGGAGCTTCCTGACTTGCCCCTTCTTCCTCCTGCCAAACCATAACCCCTGTTTTAGGAAGTTAATCAAAATCCCTGTTTTAGGAAGCTAATAACTCCAAATCAAACAACACAAAGGTGTTATTCAGCAAAATTTTTCCTTGATATTTAAATCTCATTCTCCCTGCTTTGAAGCAAATTTCTTACCACCATCAATTGTACTTACAGACTTCTCCAGAAGGCTAAGAAATGCCTTTTCCAGGATCTTTTTCTAGCCCAAACTCACATGACTCCAAGAGAGCAGAAATGAAAAGACACAGCACTGTAGTAGTATCCTCGGAAGATCACCAGAGCATTATGAGTCTTCAGCCACTCTGTTATCTGAAGATGAGATGCAGAGGTTGTTATTCCGATGAAACCTAATTTGTGGCCTCTGGGGAGTTAGGTGGGTTTCTCTAGGTTTAGAGCTATGCCATTTGTGGAGCAGCTGTGTTTCCTAGGAAATGGAGCTTTCAACTTTCTCTCTTCTGAGTGAGCATGTCAACTTTCTCTCTTCTGAGTGAGCATGTCAGAATATAGGGATGGAGAGGTTTCTGTTAAAGAGGCAAAGAAGGTATAATTATAATCTATTCCCTTGAAATTTTTTAATGTAGTTTTGGTTCTTCATTTACTGTTTCTCAGCACTTACACTGTATACCTAAGAGCACCTACTATGTTAGGGTTATTGATGCTAGAAGTGCTGTGCTCATGTGTTCTGCATCCCTCTCTGTTTTCAATGCAACTCCATTCCCCAAGGAATTCAGGACATTCTTTTCATTCCATTATCCTGGCCCATACTAGTATGTTTTTCCTTTTAAGTTCCTTTTAAGGAACTATTATAGACAACTTACTGCATATGTTCCTAGATTTGCCCTTTTACATAGCTTTCATTGGCTTTCTGAGATGAGATACCTTGCTTTTATTTTTATACTATCTGCACAAGTTGTAGGAAGATGGTACTAGGACTCAGTAGGAAATTGTTGTACACTTATGTAAGATTTAGGTGGCATGATTTGTTAAAGGCAGTTTTTTTACCATATGAGATAATAATTTTAGAAACAGACAAATTTATCACTAAATATTAGGAACTCTGTAATGTCTGCTGTCCTTTTCTGAAAACCCCTCCACTGTGATTATCTTAATGAATTATATTGTCAGAGAGTCCTTTTGAATTAAACCCACAACCCAGTTTTCTATAAGATTCATTTATTCCTGGTACCAATATATCCATACACAATGTTTTTGTTTGGTATAGACATACCACTAACATAACTTACTCATCATGCATTTACCATTCTCAGGTTATCAAATGTATCAAACTCCACTTCACAGAAAAACAGAATATTCTGTTAGCTAAGACCCAACATTACACAGGGATACTTCTGAAACTTGTCACTCTAGAGTTATGGTCCTTTTATACACTTGTCTGTACTTGGTCTCTTCACTACCAGTCTCAATGCTGTGATGGTTTTACTCACCTCCAGCCACACCACATCCAAGAATATCCTTCTTTTTTTTTTTTTTTGGTACTGGGGATCGAACTCACGACCTTGCACTTGCCAGGCAGGTGCTTAAGCCACTGAGCTAAATCCCCAGCCTAGAATATCCTTGTTGTGTATATTTCTTGGACTAGGGCTAAATCAGAGTTCTGATCAGTTATGATAGTTGATGTCAGAACCTGAGACTTTCTCTAAGCCAGAAGTGTGGGGAAAAATTACTGAAATAAAAAATTACCAGTAGCTTTTGTTAAAACACAGATTGATAACTGACATACACCTCTAGAGTTTCTGACTCAGTAAGTTCAAAGCATAACCCCAAACTGCCTGTTCTAACAAGCTGCCAATCAATTCTACTACTGCAAGTCAGGAAATTATACTGGAAAAACTACTATTCCAAGAAAATGAATACTTAATATATTTTTGGATGAAAGTTTCATCTCAAAGTTGCTATCTTGTCTTCACTTTTTGTTAGTTCTACTGGACAATCTTTATCAAATTGTTTTAAAAATCTAGAGCCAGAAAGTCATGCAATAACTTTATTTTTGCAGAAAACTGCTGTGAAAATTATTACCTGTCTAGAGTGGTTCCAGCAAGCCTTTAGTCCACCTCATTGCTATTAACTAATGGAAGAAACAAAATAAAGCAAAGAAAGAATAGGCTCCTTATCTTCCTCTGTTAACCGTCTTTATACAAGTCTATCTCTCAACAGTTCTGCAAAAAGTCCTGGCTGGCACCATTCGTAAAGGATATAACATCTCTGGGGTCTGATAGCTTGGCCAGACTGAACTGCATGTCCTTTCTCTTTTGTGTGTTTATGAGAAAGGCACCAGGCATAACCCTGTGATAGCTGAAAGATGGAAGGGAGACAGCAGGCACTTTGTGGCATACACACCACTGCTACTTACCCATACATCAATATAGACAATGTTGCAAAGATATTTCAGATACACTAGAGAACCCTAGTCATTTGAAGTTCAGATGGATGAGCCTGACTTATTAAATGGAAGTCTATGAAAGGGAGCTTAGGACTGGTTGCAAGTATAGGAACCAACCTTGTTGCATGCCTCGGAAGGCTCCAACCTGCCTGTGATCATTCCTTCCTAACTTCCTGATCTCTATGGATTTGGATTTTCTAGCCCCTAAAATTGTATAAGCCAGTCTCATAAATGTGTATGGATGTACAAATATACTAGGGTATATCATAGGTTTATATATCCAATATGTTTTCTTAATTTATTTCACTGTATCATTAGTGCACATTGCAAATTTTGGGGGTGTTGGGGAGAAAAAATTGACACATCAAATGAGTATTATAAATGAAAAACAAAACATAACAGACACAGCAAACAAAATAATATATGACATTACAAAAACAACCAAAATGAATATAGTATTAGATAAATGTTATGCTTTTTGAAAAATAGTAAGTTGTGTTGGATATTGGTGAATTAAAAATGAAAAATGTGTGATAAATGGTGAAAATTTTGAAGCACTTTTTAGTGCTTCTAAATCAGAGATATAAAAGAGTCTACTATCACTCCACTCCACATGCATTGGGAATTTTACTGGAAGTCAGAGTCATGCAATAAGAAAGAAAAAGAGAGAAATAAAAAACATGAATAAAATGATCTACAGAGAATTTGTTAAAGTGTTTAACAAGATTATTACATACATAATCAACATAAATATGCAAAAATTAGGGAATAACAAATTTTTATAAGTTGCAAAAATGTGATGAAACCGATCATTGCAATATAAACCTGAATAAAAGATTCAATTGCAGATATCAAGTCTTTCAAGTAAATTCATACATTGGATGTTACTCCAATTAAAATCCTAAGAGAAATAAATACTACTTGAAAAATAATGACTTTTTTTTTAAATGGCCTAAAAAAAGGTTTAAAAATACACTCTCAGAACAAGGTGGAGAATCTTGCCTGGCTCCACTTTATGAATTATTAAAATGTATGGAATTTTAAAAAATTATTATGAGGATAATACCTGATTAAAATGAATAAAAATCCCAGAACCAGACTCATACATTTATTTGACATATACATCATCACTAATCAGAAAAGATATAATAAGGTAATTATTAGATTGATTACTAACATATTTACATAATGAAATATGATCATTTCATGAGCCATAAAGAATATAAATTCTTGGGCTGGGGATTTATCTCAGTGGCTTAAGGGCCTGCCTGGCAAGCACAAGGCCATAGTTCAATCCCTGGTACCAAACAAAAAAAAATTATATATATATATATAATTTCTATAATATATATATAATTTATATATATATATAAATTCTTGATGGATTAAATGTATATCCTTAAACCTTTGTAGTAGTATACCTCAATTAAACTAGACAAAAAAGAACAATTAAGATAAAAATATATAGGGAAGGGGATTTAGCTCAGTGCTTCAAGCACTTGCTTGGTAAGTGCAAGGTTGTGAGCTTGATCCCCAGTACCAAAAAAAAAAAAGATAAAAATATATAAATTACAAATAAAGTACATGAAATATTTCCATATCTATAATTTATGATACCAGTGCATGAAATAATAGCAATTGAAGTAAAGATGTTAGGAAAAAATGATTAGAGAATATGCATATGACAAGCTGTTTTAATCATAAAATAAAAACTCTAAATCAATTTTTAGAATATTAATAATACATTAGAGAAACAGGCAAAAACATACGGAAATAAAGTTCGCTCCACTAGTTACTAAATTTAGCAGAAAAACACATATTTATACAATAATGCAACATAGTTTCATATACATCATTAACAGATATGAACCACACTAAGCTTTTGCAAGAATGAGGGAAAATAGGGATTCACACATTGCTTATGCGGGTGTAAAATCACAAATATTTCGGAAATTTATCAAGTAGTAATTGTGGAAGTGTGTTAACCATGAGCAAATCAACTCCATTCATATATATATATATATATATATATATGAATAGATATGAATAGATATGGATAGATATGAATAGATATAATATATAATATTATATATATAATATTGAAAGAGATTCCAACAGTGTAATATCTTGAAATATCAAAGAAAAGTTATACCATCCTGGTGAAGATGAAAAATGATCTTTGTAATTGGACACTCAGCTTCTATAACAGTACTCACCTCCAGCTGCCATGAAGGCAAAAGATTCCTAGCTGGGAGCACCTCTAATATATTTATTGTCACAAAACATGCATCATAGTAGATAAACTAAGGGTATAAAAGGAGAATAAAAATGTCCTTAGGGCCAGGGATATAACTTAGTGGCACAGCACCTGCCTGGCAAGCACAAGGTCCTGAATTAGATTCCCAGTACAAAAAAAAAAAATCACAAAAACACAACTAAAAATGTCCTTTACAGAATTATTTTTGAGAATCATGAAGTTAACATATGTGAAACAGACAAAAAATTATAGTATATGAAGAAGATTGCATGGTATGCTATGCCACAGTTAAATACAGATTTTATTATACTCTGAATATTATATATTCAGAATTTATTATATTGTTATAAGTCAAGGGAGAAGTTCCCCTCTAGATTCTCCAGAAGATACATAAGCCCTACCAGCATCTTGGTTTTTCTCTAATGACACTTTTTCTAGACTTCTGACCCTCACATTTGCAAGAGGATCAATGTGTGTTATTTTAGCAAGGTTTTGGCACTTTTTAATGGCAGCAATTAGATACTAATATAGGTACAAAATTCTGTATGAAAAAGTTACAGAGTACACGCTCTACATTTAAACACACCCACAGTACAAGACAGTATATTCTAATGGTTCAGTCCATAATTTTCAATAAAAAGTGCATCAGAAGAATATATATTTATCTGACTTGATTCCTAGGTGAGAAAGAGAATTTTCTCTCTTGACATTTACTGAGCAGAAGCCAGCGATGATACAGTTCTGCACAGTGAAAAATTACCCTAAATTCCTTACAGATGTTGAAGTGTGTGGGAAATATATTGATTGATACCAAGATAAAACCTTAAAAAAATACAAGGTACTTTGGCTTTGATGTCTTTTTCATGATATTGTTGCAAACAAAGCAACAAAAAACTCAGTGGTTTCATTATACACACAACAAAATCACTCTACCTCTAACTACATCCCCAAAAAAGAGCTAAGAAAGATCCTAATTTCTGGGACCTCCAAATATGTTGTTACATAATAAAATGTATTGAGTTTTCAGGTAGAAAAAGGTTACAGCTCTTTTTTAAAATTTTATTTTGAAAAGAACAAAATTAAATGAGAAAGGACACAAAATGGGGTCATTCAAAACAGAAGGATGGACATAGCACATGATTAAAACTACAATACAAGGTGATCTACAATGGTTACTATATCTCTTGTTATGTTCAATAGAATTGTCTGTGTCATCAAGCATAGTAAAATTGAACATAGCAGTACAGAACAGAGCAATAAAAACAAAACATTGGAGACATTATAGAACTTCAAAAACAGGTAGTAGTCAAACCAGAATGGGTATCCTACTGTATCTTGTCATCTTCAGAGTAGTTGCTTATACTCTCAGACTTGATACTATCAAACATAACAGATTTGGATAAAATCAGTCAAGACAAGACAGTGATCTGGCAAACCAGGTTCAAATAAAATCAGTCATAATAAGACAGTGTAAGTAATACAGGGCTTCAGATTAAGTTAATAGGAAATTAAGGATGGTTACCATAGTATATCCTGCTATTTTTGGAATAACTTTCTATGCCCTCAAGTCTAGTATAAGTAGACAGACTGGAACAGAATATAACCAAACTAAATGGAGTGATGAGAACAATGTGGATTTTAAATCATGATACACTATTAATAATGTCCTCTGCCTTCCTTTTTTATACCATTCCTCCCCTTTCACTTTCACAGGGTGCATTGTACATTTTGGATCCCACTAACTCCTTTAGTTTTTAGATTAGAGAGGCAACCTGGTATTTACCTAAAAGGTTCTGAACTTTTTTAACCTTGAGCTTGCTCTTAAATTGTATTCCTTTACCTACATAAGCCCCAAGGTTTTTCTTCCTTATGACTGAGTAGTTCTCCACTGCACAAAAGTGTCATGTCTTTCCAATCTATCTGAAGCTGCTGGATGAGCTGTCCCTATTTCTCTCTGGTTCCCTGTCACATAGAGCATTGTTTTCTCATCTTTGACTTTCAGTCCATAAACCCTCTTTCAGGTTAATTATATTTCCTATAAAGAGCATCTCAATGGACCCTATCTTTGGATCTACTTGCCTGAGTTTCTTTATGTTAGTGTATCAAGGCCATCTATGTTAGAGATTACAGCCAACCTTCTCTGCCTCATTTCTGCTATGTTATTTTTCTGCCATTGGTTGTCTACTTTTCCCCTTCATTCCACTGTCTGCTCCTTTCATTGAGGCTTCTCTGCCACTGTTTCTGAAATCCTGGTGTTTTTTTTTCTCTCTGTCTAGAATGTCCTTCAATATTTTTTGTAGGGTTGGATTGGTGGTCACGAACTCCCTGAGTTCCTCGTTGTCATGGAAGCATCTTGTTTCTCCATTAATTTTGAGACACAGTTTTGCAGGGTACATCAATCTGGGTTGGAGGTTATTTTCTTTCAGGGCTTGGAATACTTCAGTCCAAGCTCTTCTTGATTTGATGGTTTGTGTCTAGAAGTCTGTTGCGATTTTGATGAGTTTTCCTTTATAGATGATCTGTTTCTTTTCTCTGACAGCTTTTGATATTCTGTTCTTGTGTTGCATTTCTGGGATCTTGATTATTATATGTCTGGGTGTAGCTCTGCTTTGGTTGTAGCTGGCTGGAGTTCTGTATGCCTCATTTATCTGAATATCATTTCCTTTTCCTATGCTTGGGAAGTTTTCCTTAATTATTTCTGTTAATAGACTTTGTATTTCATTTGTGTTTACCCCAGCTTCTTCAGTCACATTTTTTATTCTTAAGTTACAGATCTTCTTTTCATCTTCTAGCTTTTGTATTGTTACTTCCTTTTTCCTTGTTATTTTTAAGAGATCTTTCCTTTCATGATCACACATTGCAAACCTGTCTTCAAGTTTTGATAGTCTATCTTTAGTTTCTTTTAGGCATTTTTGCCAGCTTTCAATGGAGTTTTTAATTTCCTGGTAATCTCTTTGAATTTGTTTCATGTACTCTAAATCTTTTTTATATTCTTCATTGAAGGTTTCTCTCCTTTTTCTGTCCTCTTCCATTCTTCCATCTGTATCTTCTTGAGAGATGTTTAGCATGTCTTTTATTAATCTTCTTATATCTTGTTTTACTTCTATTAGTATTTCTGTTTTGAGTTCTTCTATAATGTCATGAAGATATTTGTTTATGTCAGCTGATGTCATTTCTGATATGGCATGTTTGCTGCCCTCAGTCTCTTCTTTGTTTCTCCCTCCTGGACCCATATTCCCTGGGTTGGTGGCTGGAGACATTTTCTTGTTTTTTTCTCTTGTCATGTATCTCATTTTTTCCAGAAAGGTGTACAGTGGAGATCCCAGGCCCTTTCTGTATTGGTTATGGTTACTCTGAAGCATGCTGGCTAGGGATTGCCACCCTCTTCAGTTTGCTGTTTATCACTGAGGTATGAGCAGAGGCAGAGCAGGCTGGCCCCTCCTCTCCAAGCCAATCAACCTCCAGGTGTCTTCACATTGGTGTGTGCTGCGTGGATGGAACTAGTTTCAGACAACTTCAGGGGAAGGTTACAACTCTTGAGAGGGAAATATTATTCTGGATTATCCAAATAGGCCCACCATCATCAGAAGTATTCTTCTCAGTGAGAGAGAGACAGAAGACAGACAACCAGAGGAATGACAGACTCAGAAAGACTTGATCTGCTTTATATGGCTTTGAAGATGCACTGAAGTCTAAAACTCAGAAATGAAGATGACATCCAGCATCTAGAAAAGTCAAGGAAGCAGTTTCCCCTCTGGATACTCCAGAATATACACTGCCTAGCCAACACCTTGGTTTTACTCCAGTTACCCCTTTTCTAGACTTCTGATCCTCACAATTGCAAGAGGATCAATGTGGGTTATTTTTGCAAGGTGTTGATATTTTTTAATAGTAGAATAGGAAACTAACATAGTTAATAATTACATGCATTTTGTTTCAGTCCTGATTTAGTTAGGCTGATTCTAGGTTGGCCTTCGCTGTGCAGATCTATTTGGGACATGAGGTGGGAGCATCTGGTTGTCTGAATTCTCTCTAGGATTTGAAGTAAATTCCTGTACACAATAAGTGTTTTAACTCTGGAACCAAGACTGAAGGGCAGCAGCAGCCCTGGGGACATGATTGTCTAGCATGTATAGCCAAACATGGCCACATAAATGTATGTAAAGCCTATGCTGCGTCACCTCAGAAAATATATTACTGTTCAAAACAGGTTGTGGTCCAGTTTCACCTCAGTGAAATAGGAAAGCACATTCCAAAGAGAGACAGAGAAAATAATGTTCCTGGATGCTAATGCATACCATCATGTACAGCTTTAATAGTGACAAAATGTTTCCATAAAATGGTTAGTAAATTGAAAGTTCTTTCTGCCTTATTTTGTTCAGAATTTTATCAAAATATATTAAATCACTGATGGCCATGGAATATATTGTATTTAAGGACCTTATATTATTCATTCTGTCTATATTTGTAGTTGTTCTATTTTCAGACATTAATTTTTTACTTCTTTATTGGGATTCTGTTCTTTTCATGCCTCGGGATTGCTTACTGAAAAATATATTATTTTTCATTGTTACATATTTGTGTTAAATAAATAGGTACAGTTATATATCCACTATATGGTTCATACATACAACTTACATACACTATGAATTATTTTTATTGCTCATCTATATGGCAATTAAGATGTTATATGCATGTTATGGCTACTCAGTGTATTATACATGTAATTTCATAATTAAGGAAGACTTAAGGTAATATGGTGTTTGAGAAGGATAGAACCACTGTCTAATAATAGAACATACTATTAACACAAAACAGAAAAAATTTCTAAATATCAGCTTAGTTGTACAAAGAATTACAACCATTCTCCACCATCTCAAAATAAAGAACAATATTAATAACAAAAGATGAAGAAAGTTTAATTGTGCAATCCAGTAAATATATCTCTGTCTGTATAGGGTAATAATATTACCAGAACACTGTTCTTATTCTGACAAAAGTGGGAAGAGTTGCAATAGCACAAGCATGAAAAGACTTACCATTACATGAAACCTGGGAATGATCCAAATGATCCCTTTTCTTCTGGGTCTCACACATGTTGCCATTGGGATAAAAGGCCCCATGGGATGCTCTAATGAATTACTTTACCTCCTTCTTCCCTTGACCCAGGGGAGTCATGGATATGCCAAGTTCTTGAAAGCCAAAGTCATAGAGTTCAAAATTTCCCTCATACAATACAAGAGTTGAGCTAGCAGCAACAAGAACACCTATATGTGTGCTGTTCTACAAAATGAAAGAAAAAAGAAAAAGACACGGAGACGGCAGGGCAGACAGTAGGCTTCTTTCAATGCACTTTTCTTCCTATCTCAGGCTAAAATGAGAAGTAATGCTCCAGAGAGCACAAAGGAGGCAGATTCACATTGTGACTTAAATGGAAATGCTCTAATTGCCAGGGAAAAAAAAGGGGATTGGTAAGATTAGAGTGGAACATTTCCAGGTAAGATATGATTTAAATAATTAAAACAATTTCTCCCACATCCCCATCTTTCAGATTGTTTTCCATAAGCCCTCACTGATTCTATTTCATTTGCATTTGTTTCCCATCTACCCAACATATCTGCCTTCTGACAGCTGCAATCACTGTCTTTGTTCTGAAAGCTGAGCAAGTATACAGGTGACTCTAAGGGGTAAAGGAATGAGCCATTCAAGAATTCAGAAATCTAGGATCACATGAGGCTAGCCTAGGCAACATATAAATTCAACTAGACCCTGTCTCAAAAAATTTTTAAGATATTTAATAAAGGGTGGGAATGTAGCTCAGTGCAAAAGTCCTAGGTTCCATCTCCAGTACTAAAAAAAAAAAAAAAAAAGCAAAAATGTCATCACATATGACAAGGTATAGTAAGCTTACAAATCCTTTCCCTTAGTAAGTACTTACTAAATACCAACTAATAAGAGGAAGGAAATGTAGCTTAAGTGTCATGGAAGAGAAGCACAGATATAGGAGCCATGATGAGACCAAGAGAGTAGAAGTAAAGATATGGGTGGGCTGAACATGAGTTTGCCAAGAAAAAGAGAGAGGCATATGAAAGTGTTCTAGACAAACGAGGCAGTCAGAATTTCATTTCAGGCCTTGTCCCTAGGACTCCACACACTTAACAAAAAGGTTACACTGAATTTCTATTGTTTCCCCAGTATAGCTACATTTACTGATTGTATTTTTTACTTTTCCCCCTTCATCTAAAATGGTTTCCACTTAAGTGACTCTTTTTGTTGTTCCAGGCTAAGGTGAATTTTACTTCTTTAAAATTTTCCATGCCCTGGTACAAAAAATGGTTCCTTCCTGTTCCATAAATTCTTTTACATCTCAGTTGTAACGTTTATTAAACTGTGTTGCTACTGTTTGTTCTCAAGTTAATTAGCATACTGAACAAGAGCAATGAAGAGGGGTGAGGAGCAAGGGGACAAAAAGAAGTAGATAAAGAAAAAGAAAGGAGGACCTAGTTTCATGCATCCTTGCAACTGTAGTTTCTAATTTAGCTCTTGGGCTAATACAATGTGATCACACAGAGAAATAACCCCCAAAAGCTCTAAAGAATGTAAGTTCCTAGGATCCAGTCTCTACATTCTGACTAAGTTGGTGAAGCCTGGCTATCAAGATCATTAAGCTCCTCAATATCCTAATACGTAGCCAAGATTATGAGTCATTTTTATGTTCCATAATAAAGATATTTAGAAATAAATTTTGTTTTAAAACATGATATGTAGAGCCAGGAGTGGTGGCACATACCTGTATTCACAGTTACCTGGGAAGCTGAGGTAGGAGGATTCCTTGAGCCTAGAGTTCAAGACCAGCCTAGGCAAGATAGCAAGACTCATGTTTTTATATGACTAAAATAGAAATTTAAGAGCAGTGAATTTTTCAGACTTAACATTAAAAATAAGGACTGTTATAAAAGATGGTGGGACATAGAACTGCACAATCACAGGGACAACAAACATCATCATGCTAAGAGAAGAGTGGCATGATTGAGAATGAAATGTGAGTGAGGTCTTAAGAACAAGATCCAAGAATGAGCGAGAGTGAGATGATAAAGTTGAAGCAGTGAACTGCAGCCAAGGGCTAACTTGACCATTGTGACTCGCATGAGTGTCCATGATGAAAGCGTCTATCCCAGGGCACTACCCATCATGGTACAGCACTTTGATTTTATTGTTTTTATATAGAAGGAAGTCATGAATGGTTATTCTATAATTTCAAAGATATTTTATAATTTCAAACATTTTAAAGATAATGTGACTGTTCTGTAGACAATAAGGCTTGTGTAGGCAAGAGAGAAGCACAAAGACAGATGAAGGTCTCCACCAGTAGAGCAAGTGACCGCTAAAGATATCCCAGTTACTGTGATGGTGACAGTGAGCACAGAGAGAAACCTCATTGGGGGAGGGAATGTCAATGAGACATGACAGGGGGTGTAATTGCTGAAGCAGCTTTTGATTGAGAGACAACAAATGTGACTCAGGTCAGCAGGAGATGAGTAAGTCTTAAATGAAAATGTGGTAAGTGATTCATCTTAATCAGAAGACCCCAGGTCTGGATACCAACCAATTCAGGAGATGTTGTTTTTTGTATTGGGGAAATGATCAGATTCTGTTTGGATTTGTTCTGTTTTTCTTGTGAAAAAGAAAGATCATCTTCTAATTTGAAGGTGGGAGTGTTAGAAGATCAAAAAGCGACAGCAAAATGTCTTGTAGAATAGCAGTGTAGATAGAAATATGTCATGGTTCCTGAGTGTTCTAAGAACTCACCTGAGGACTGGATAAATTAAAATCAAAGGTCATGGTTTCACCTCTCTTAGAAGCTATGGCCAGTTGCTCAGGTATATGTGCAGAACACACAGAAATGAGTTCAACTAGAATCACTCCTTTACTGTGATATACCTATAAGGAAGAGAACAAAATAAATGCAGACTAAACACAAGCAATTGATTTTAATGATGGAAGTGTTTTATAACCTGTTAACAGGTAAAAGGGTAATAGTAAAAAAAAATGTGTTCACATGGATGGAAGAGAAAAACCTTGTGGTGTCAAAGAATTGTTAAGCTAAAAGGTTATGGGGAAAGTAAACTTGGAAAATGTGAGCTATGTAGAAGAGACTGGATTCTTTAAAAAAAGACTCTGAAGGTAGTGCAGTTATCCTAGTGTATTATTAATAGTATTGTGAAGGACTAAGATGGGGTTAAAAAAAAAGACCATAGGAAGTAGAGTTCAAGAAATAAAAGACAGGGCTGGGAATAAAGCTCAGTGGCATAAGCACCTGCCTGGTAAATGCAAGGTCATGAGTTTGATTCTTGGTATCAAAAAAGAAAAGAAAAGAATAAAAGTTTCTGTTTGGTTACTGTTATGAATTAATTATGGCAAAAATTATGAAAGAAGCAAAAGTGAGAAGGACATCAAAAACCATAACTACATAAAACAAAGGTACTAAAACTATGGCTAGATGAGAAAACAGGACTGAGAACACAATCTGTAACTGTAGGATAAGCTGACAACTTATGTTTCAAAGGGGCCTGAGTTTTCAAAGTGGAAAGAGACAGATTTGAAAAGTGGTGGAGAGTAAGGTGACCTGATACACACTCTACTTTCAAGATGTCTAGTCCATGAGGAATGAAATTCATAAAAGCAAATTTCATGTGGTGGTACAGAATGCAGTAATGCTCAGGGCATAACCTAGTTTCTGTTACAGGAAAAAGGTAAAGTGGGGGGAAAAGAAAAATAATTTTTTCACAACAAACTATAGGTTATGAAGAGGTTAAAGGGCTCCTCAAACTCCTGAGGTGGACTGTATTTAGTTAAATGAGCTATCAGTCTTGTTAAGAGCAAGACACAGGGCTTCTCTCAACACTGATGAGGCTGGCATCAAGGACAGAGAGTAGGGACAACCTGGCCAGGAGATAATATATTTCACAATTCTTTCTTATCAACAATTCAAGGTCTGGCAATTTGGTTCTCAAAAATTGAAGTGTTTTATCTTATGTTTATTTTCCCTGTGACAAAAGGGAAATATTGCTGATTGTATTTATAAATTAAATATAAGAGCTATTGTTCTGAAAAATGACTCTTGAGAGCCAGGGATTTAGCTCAGTGGCATAAGCGCCTGCCTGGCAAGCACAAGGTTGTGAGTTCGATCCCCAGTACAAAAACAAACAAACAAACAAACAAAACCTCTTGAAATCAATTGAAAATGAAAAATTGATATTTGCGATTTTGATTAAAATCAGGTAATTAGGACTGGGGATACAGCTCAGTGACATATCCTCTGCCTGGCAATGCAAGGTCCTGAGCTCAATTTCCAGTAAAAAAAAAAAGTTGAATAATTACAAGTGGATGATCTGACCTATTAAAATTATGTAACGTTTTGTAAATATTGCAATACCAGCATGCTGACTTAAGAACAAGTAATGTGAAGGTCAAGAGGACAGAGATTTTGATGCCATGAAAAAAGAAGACCTAGAAAGTGGGTGAGAATTATAAGATTGGAAGGATACAACTAGGTGTTAGAATATTGATGGACTTTGAACTTGTGAAATCAGTTCATCTGCAAATCTTTAATTTGTTAAAAGTGAGACACAGATGGAATATACCCAAAGAATAGGATGCATAATTTTCTGTCTCTTTAATAGTACCTCCTGTTTTTCCACAACATTATCATTCCTATCTTGTCTTTATGTCCTGTTAGCTCCAGAATCAATAAAAACACTACACAATGAGTCATCCATTATTTTCGTATTTGAATGCTTAGCCTAAACCTAGTCCAGATACTCTATAAATAGGATCAGTTTTAAAGCTGTGAAAGAGTCTGGCAGCTTAAATTCTATGTAAAATTTTATGGTAACCTTAAGAAAAACATTTATTTTTATGAGTGTCAAATTTTATTTGGTTCAAAGATTAATGTGGTGGTGCTGGACAGTAGAATGTGATTCTGCCGTCTGTCCTTCCTCCACTGTCCCTAGGCTGGCAGTGCCAGTGAATAGAGTGTAAGTCTGTGCTCTGTGCTTCCTCCATTGTCATTGGGATCACTTGCAGGCAAGAGGGTAGGGCAGTGCTGGAGAGAGGAGACATCCTGAGGAATGGACTTCTAGGAATGCCTTGACATCAGTGACGAGGGTAGCTAACATTAGAAATATAAAACATCAACACAGAAAACAAAATAAAATAGAAAATGACAAGATGAAAAAAGAAAATGCAATTTAAAATGCCCAGACCATTCAGGACAAGTCTAGAACACAAAGAAACAGAGGAAATCGAAAGTCAACCAGTGGAACTCTCTGAAATGATAGCAGAAGTGAAAAAAAACAAATGAAAGAGGACACAGGAAAAAAATAATTTCTAAGGTGCAAAAAGAAATGACTATTAAAATAAAAAAACATTAAATCAGACACAGATAAACAAATAGAGGAGCTCAGGAAAATGATGGAAACAATGAATGCCAAACATGGACATGAAATGGAAGCAATGAAACAGATCCAAACAGAAACACAGGAGATTAGAAACTCCACTGAAAGTCTATGCATCAGACTGAATGAAGGCAAGGAATCTCAGATCTAGAAGACCTAAATCCAACAAGTGACTATGAAAAGAAAGATATCCTAAAAATCACACGAGGCCACAAAAAAAAAAAATCAACCTGACAACTACAGGATGAAACAAACAACGTAGGACTGATGAGAATCAGTGAGAAAGCTGGAGACAGCACAAAAGCCATTAAAAATTCTTCACAGAAATAATGACAAAAAACTTCCCAAACATGGATATATAATTTGACACAAAAATAAATGAAGCATAGAGAATTTCAAACAGCCATGACCAAAATAAAACTACACCAAAATATAATAATAATCAAAATTCCAGAATCTCAGCACAAGAACAAAATATTAAAAACAGCTAGAGAAAAGACATGTATCACCTATAAAGGAAAGCCCATCAGAATCACAGCAGACTTCCGAAATACAAACCCTAAAATCAAGAAGAACTTGGGGAGAAGTATTTCAAACATTAAAGGAAAACAATCTTCAACCCAGATTTTTATATCCCACAACACTATCTTTCAAAATTGATGGAGACATAAGATACTTCCATGACAAAGAACAACTAAAGAAATTTATGACCACCAAACAAGCTCTATAGAATGCTCTGAGAGACATACTAGAAAGAGATAACAAAGACCACAAACACAGGAGCACCAATAGAAAGAAGCCATCAAGCAGAACAGAAAGACAGTTAACAAACAACAAAGAGACAACATGAAAAATAAAAGCCAATACATGTCAGTTAAGCCATCAATGCAAATGGTTTCAACTCACCTAGCAAATGAAACAGCTGGCAGAATGGATCAGGAAGCAAGATCCAATAATATGCTGCATTCAAGAAACACATTTAACTCCCTCTTTAAACAAAACCTCATAGACTAAAAGTCAAAGGATAGAAAACAATTTTGCAGGCCGCAGGAACCCAGAAAAAAAAGCAGGAGGGCTATTCTATTTGCAGACAGTGTGAACTTTAAGCCAGAACTGATCAAAAGAGACAAGAAGATCACTACTTAACAAGGGAAAACTCCAAGAAGAAGAAACAACAATCATAAATATTTTTAAAACAAACACAGGCTCACCCAACCACATAAAACAAATATCAACTGATATGAAAAACCAAGTAAAAACTTACACAATTGTAGTGGGGGACCTTAACACCTGACTCTCACAAATGGATAGATCAGCTAGACAACAAATCTACAAAGAAATATTAGAATTAAACCAAGTCTTTGAATAAATATACCTGGTAGATGTCTATAGTGTTTCACCCCAAAATATCAGAATACACATTTTTCTCTGCTGCACATGGGATGTTCTCTAAAATAAATCAAATATTAGCTGACAAAACGTGTTCAAGTAAATTCAAAGGAATTGAAATCCTCCCATGCATACTGTCTGATCATAGTGTAATGAAACTGGAAATCAGTGACAAAGGAAACTACAAAAACTACATTAACAAATGGAAATTAAACACCCTTCTGAACAGCGAGTGAGTCACAGAGGAAAGTAAATATGAAATTAAAAATCATATACGATTAAGTGATAATGCCAACAACATACAGAAAATTATGGGGTACAATAAAGGAAGTCCTATGAAGGAAATTTATAGTGATGAACTCACAGGTCAGGAAAATAGAATGAATTCAAATAAAGAACCTAATATTGAAACTCAAACTTCTAGAAAAGAAAAACTAATCAAAACTAAAGCTAGCTCAAGAATAAATTATAAAGATAAAAGCAGAAATTAACACAATAGAGAAAGCACAAAGAACCAATGAAACAAAAAGTTTGTTCTTTGAAGGAATAAATAAAAGTAATAAACCATTAAAGAACCTCAGCATAAAGAAGAAAGAAAAAACACAAATTTGAGCAATTAGGAATGAAAGGGGAGAAAGCACAACTGATCCTATAGAAATCTAGATCAACATCTACTATGAAAAACTACATTCTAATAAGATGGAAAACACAAAAGAAATGAACAGATTCCTAGATACAATCGAATTGCTAAAGCTAAAATCAAGAAGATATAAAAATTCTAAAATGTGCCAATATCTGCCAATGAAATTTAAAATGTAGTTATAAATTTACCAACAAAGAAGAGCCCAGGTCCTGTTGAATTCTACAGCCACTGAAAGGAGAGAGAAATTGTACTTATTTAATTCTAGGGATTAAAGAATAATCTCTTAGGTAGCTTTGAGGACCTATTTTAGTAAACATTTCATGATTAAAAATAACAAAGTCTATACATAAAAGTCAAATTGTAGTGGAAAAGATATAAAAATCAGATTTAAAAATCTCCAAGGATTGTCCAGCATTTATGCATAGTTTAGGACATGGGGAGAAAGCTACCAGATAGCATTCTTATATGCATATTAGATCTTCCATAGTTTTTTCCTTAAAACAGAAAGCTCAGGTAGAGAAGAGGAATAAGCCCCAGGGAATTAATTTCTGCAAGAAGGACAGCACATTATAGGAAAAAAACTCAAGAGTTTCCCCTAATAGCGTCAGTCTCCTGGAACAAGGGGTGGGGAAGAATATTTCCTCTCTTCATATGTATCAGAGTCAAAATGTCATGGCTCTTCTATCAGGCTCTTTTACTGTTTTTTTCAAGGATAAAGAATATTTTCTACTATTCTTACTCATAATTTCAGAAAAAATTAATTATCATATTGTGGATCTGGGAGAGTTGAAAATAAAGATCCACTGTAACATCCTATATGAAGAAAAGAAGTTAAAACTCCACGAAGACACCTGCTCAGCCCACCTCTTTGTCACACTCATCACTTATGTGCTTGCACTCTTTTCTTCTGTTACACACCACATTGGTCACAATATTCCACCTCATACCGGTATCCTCCTTGCCAATCTTTACTTTCCCCTACTGTCAGTGTTCAATCTGTCATCTATGGTATAAAGATGAAGGAAGCATGAGGCAAGGTGGTGAAATGCCTGTGCAGAGGAAATGAATAGGCTATGAGTCCCAGCAATAATCCTGGGAGTGAATGAACACTGAGGACAACTGGCAGTGCAGTCAGTGGTTGGCCCAACAACCCAACCAGGTGAACTGTGGAAAGAGCGGAACACAGAAAGTAGTTTTCTTGCTCCGTCTCCCTTCCTTTCTTCACTCCTTTCTGGCTTTCAGAAAGTTCTGACAGATTTGTACTTCGAACTAAGAACTACAAAAGAGCACTTAAGATATCTCTTTCTGTATGTGTCTAACAGGGACGTGCTGATGGCACAGGGACCCCGGTGACTTTCACATCTATGTTCATATTCATCAATTTAATTGCAATGTAAATGACAAGGACTCTCAATCATTTGACTTCAACTGAGTCTTCTGCAAAGCAGAAGCTAGATGGAATTAAACATAGATTTGTTTCAGAAAAAAATATTTGTATGAAAGAAAACCAAGACTCATTGTAGGCTAAGACAACCTACATGCCCAATCACTCATCTTCCTCAACAGTATACTATTGACAGTGTAATTGATAGGTGGAATTTTAAGCACTGGTTCTCGGTGGAATATACTACTATACAGGACAGAGCTTTGAAACAACTGTAAATAAATATTTGTCCCATGTGAATGCTATTGGTGATTCAGTTTTCTAGTTGAAATAGAAAGAAATGCATTTGATAAATCAATGACCATATACCATGTGCACAGATCTTTACATCTATTGATCTACTTGTGAAACCATGTGTGGCACATCAGAAACAATCAGAATCTCTATTTAAGTCTGAAATAGACCAAGGGCATTCTTAAGGATTCATCTAGCTTCTGCATGGACTAGGTTTAAACAGACATGCAGTAGGAACAACACCATTAACAATAACTGCATTGTTTTAAACTACTTAATTTTGGGGACTTGATACATCAGTTCTGCATTACAATGCACATGAAAAATACTAACAGTCATCTGGTAAGATGTCGACAATCTACACATTATATTTTAATGGGTACTTTTAATTTTGTGCATTTTAATAATCAGGCAAAACTGCTGTATATAATACAAAAGTAAAGGCTGAGGTGGTAGCTCAGTGGAAGAGTTCTTGACTAAATGTATGGGAACTCTGGGTTTCATAACCAGCAACACAGAAGAAAAAAGAAAAAGAAACTTAAAAATTGCACATTCTTGCCAGGCATTGTGGTGCACTCCTATAAACCCAGAATGCTGGAGCAGAGGCAAGAGCACCACTGGGATTTTGAGGTCAGCCTGGGCTAGAGTGAGCTCAAGGCAAACCTGAACTGCATAGTGAGACCCTGTCTCACAAAGACAACACAAACAGAAAACAAACAAACAGATAAACAAAGGATTGTATATACTCTTTTGTTTAATAACTATTGGGGCATATTTATTCTTCAGAAATATTTGTGCAAAAAAATAATAGTCAAAATAACAAAATGAGCATGCAGCTTTTTTAAACAACAAAAACTGGGCTTGCCATATAACTCAGTGGCACAAACACCTGCCTGGCAATTGCACGGTCCTGAGTTCAATTCCTGTTTTAAAAAAAAAGCTAAAACAAACATCTGCTACCAAATGTGATTGCTTAAATAACTATTGACAAAATTACCACGGAAAGGTGTGAACTTTTGAAAAGTAAGATCCTCATACTGCTTATAACAGTCTCTTAGAGACATTATTAAATAAACAAAAATTAAAATAATTAAAATAATGGTTTTTCGTGTATGTAAATTGAAAACTGCAAGTTTTCCACCAATGTTATTTATTGTCATTATACATCTTGTTCCACAGAATACATAAAAAATAATGATCTTATATCAACAGTGTATTATTTTTCTTAAGTTCTCACTTAGCAATTTGCTAAAAATTAATATATTCAATATTCAAATTTATAGTGATCCCCAAGCTATAATATCTAGCCAGATATTAATGTGCCTGTCTCAAATTTTGGAATTTCAGATTAACTAAAGAAGTTGTATTATAGTGGGCAAGACTGTCATAATGCTTTCTGTTCCTGGAAAATCACATATGACATATAGAATAACACATGGCATATAACATATAGACAAAAATATATTAAACAAAATTATTTTACCACTAATATTATTTTTAAGCAAATGGCAGACAATTCAAATTAAATGAGATGGTAGGAAACTCGATACAAACTGAAATACTTTTTCATTTGTCATTGTCCAACTATTGGTTAAACGTTCTGTGATCAAACTCTAGGTGTGTACTCAAAGTAGAGTTTAGTTGAAATTAGATTGCTTATGAGATAGGTCTGCTGCTTTTTTACTGATATTGACATGGCACAGTTAACATCAAAACCCTCCAAACTCTGATGAGGTTTTCTCCAATTGCAGGTAGTGGTACTTTACTTGACCTCCAGGATTCCCCTCCCCATTCTTATCATAGCAACCATTTGAATGAACGTTATTATATTCAATATCTACCCTCTGCCTGGTTACATTTTTAAAAGAAACAAATTGTAGCTCTTCCCATAAAACTATAAATACTGTATAGCTATGCAGAACAAAAGGAAGATCTTTATGTTCCATTATTTGTTCTACCACAATTGCCTGCTCTATCGAATATGTATTTCAACAACAGCAACAACAAATGAATAATAAATTAATAGTAAGAATATCCTTATTTTTTTCTGTATGAAAAATAAGACTCAGAAAAGTAAAGAATGAGAACCCTACACATCTGTAGATCTGTTTCTAACAGTCTTTTATTTTTTTTATCTTTAGCAATGCATGTTAGTTATGCAGAATTGTGGGCTTCATTCAGAAACACTTGTACAGTACAGGCACATAGTATACTATAATCATCCTCTCTCTCTTTGCTCTCCCCTCTAATTACCATATCTTACCTAATACTCTTCTATTAGTCTTTAAAATATGTTTTGGGGGCCTGGAATATAGTTCAGAGGCATAAGCCCTTGTTTAGCAAGGTCATGAGTTCAATTCTCTATACCCCCCAAATAAAAATAAATAAAATAAAATAAAATAAATAAAATAATAAAATCTCTTAAAGGGTATCTTCTGAGCTGGAAGTGGTGGCACATGTCTGTAATCCCAGCACTTGGGAGGATGAAGCAAGAAGATCGTTGCAAGTTTCAGGCCAGCCTGGACTACAAAGTGAGCTCGAGGCCAGCCTGTACTGCAAAGCAAAACTCCGTCTCAAAAAAAGAAAAAAAAAAGACTATCTTCTGAGATTATCTGAACTAGCTGTAATTGTGGAAATTAATTTTTCTTAATAAAGATTAATGTTGATATGGGGCTGAAAGTTGGAAATTTGAAGAAAAATAATCCTGTATAATAAGTCAAAGGGGTGGATCAATTATCACTTCCAGTAAAAAAAAGATTTTTTTTTGTAGCTATGACCCTGAACAAAAACATTCTCACAGTTATCTCTTAACAGGAGAGTCTTAGGTGTTCCAAGCGAGCGAGGGCAAGTGGTGAGGAGGAAGGGAAGGGGAAATAAGGAGAATGAAGATGTACCATGTACAGGAACCTAGTAACCCCAATTAATGTAAACTGTATATGCCATAGCATGAGCTATGACAAATAATATCAACAAGTATGAAAAAAGGAATAGGGGACCTGAAGGAGGAGGGGTGAGGAGAAGAGAATAAAAACAAAAAAGAAATGTGCTGTAATATGTGCATGAAACCATTCTCCAAGATGACTGCAAACCACATGAGCTACAAACATGTACAAATAAAATAAAAATTTTTCAAAACAGAAACTCAAATCGGAAAGCTTTCTCAAATGCTAGAATTAAGACAAGCAGAAGAGCTGACCCCAGTTTTTATAAGTATGAATATAGTTGATATGCATGTCAGACTTCTAAACCTAAAAGATTAATAGCTTTTCTCTTTCCTTTGAAGTTTCTCAGGAAATTGGAGATGGTTTCCTATACACAGTCTTTGAGCTTATAAGGAAACAGAGAATCCTGTTGCTCATTGATAAGGCTTCAGCAGTGGAGGTAATAATAAGGGACTCTAAATTAAATTTTAAAATTTCCCTGTCTCATCTCAGTCTCTACAACAGTCTTCTACACCTTTCATCCTACCCTTGAATCCACAAATACAAATACACACCCATAATCACATGCACCTTGGCCTTGCCTTGGCAAAGTCAGTTAGTATTCTACTACTTCCTGGTAGTATTTTTTTTAAATTTTATGTTCTTTCTTTTTTCCATATGGGAACATTCCACCCCATCTTACATGAAGCCACTGTGTGTGATTCAAGATACTTTTAGGTATCTTATCATGTATAAGTTGCCTAACCAGATATAGAGAATAATTACCATTTTTTTTATTTCACAGAGGATAACTACCTTGCTTTGAAATTACTAAGCCTAAAAAGTTCTTATGTGTTAGGTCTTCTGTCCAAAAAATAAACATAGTTGGTACCTAACCCATCAGCGTGACATACTTCTACCGTGAGACAAATTTCCCCCAAGCTGCACACACTTAAAATTTCTTCTTCATATTCACAGTTGCTGGATTATCAAACAAGCTTCTGACCGTGGGAAACAGTTATGAGTGTCTTCACCCAGAAACCGTATTTGGTCACTTTGTCCCGAAATTCCTTTGTTTTTACTCCATAAATAATAGGATTGAGCATTGGAGGTACAAGAAAGTAGAGGTTGCCAAGGATCGTGTGGACATGAGGTGGAATTGTTCTGCCAAAACGATGAGTAAGAAAAGAGAAAAGTGAGGGAGTGTAGGAGATCAACATGACACAGATATGTGTGGTGCAGGTATTGACTGCTTTGTGGTGAGCTTCCTTGGAAGACAGGCGCATTATAGCCTGGATGATTAGCACATAGGATGAAGCAATCGCTGAGATGTCCAGCGCAACAACCAGCAAAGCCACCACCAGGCCGTACATGCGGTTGACTGTGGTGTCCACACACACCATCTTCACCACAGCCATGTGCTCACAATAGGTGGTCTGAATGGCACGATTGGCATGAAAGGGCTTGTGCTGGAGGAGGATGGGCATGGGGAGAATAAAGAGGATGGCTCTCACCAAACTCACCAGGCCAATGAGCCCAATGCGCCTATTGGAAAGGATGGTGGTATAGTGCAGGGGCTTGCAGATGGCCACATAGCGGTCAAGGGCCATGGTGGTCAGGACAGCTGACTGCATTGCAGAAATGGAATGAATGAAGAACAACTGGGCCAGACAGCCTTCATAGGTAATCTTACTCTGACCAAACCAGAAGATGCACAGCACCTTAGGAATGGTGGTTGTGGACATGCCCAGGTCCGTGAGGGCCAGCAAGCAGAGCAGCAGGAACATGGGCTTATGCAAGGAGTGCTCTGTGGAGATGGTGAAGAGGATGGTGCAGTTTCCCAGCACAGTGATGAAGTAAATGGAGGAGAAGGGGATCGAGATCCATCTGTGTTTGTCTTCCATCCCAGGGATTCCTTGGAGGATGAAGAAAGATGGGTGGCCAGTGGCATTGCAAGTGGTCATGGTGGCACCCTAGTGAAGTACCTGAGGGGAGCAGAAGAAAGTATCTGAGCTTCAATGTAAAATGTCAAGAGTTTCAAGCTGGAAAACAAGGATTGGAAACATTAAGATACACAAAAATGATTCTGAAGTCCTAGCTGTATATATGGTACAGCAACATAGTATGATATGATAGTTGTAATAATGCAGTATAACACCATCAACATCCATGAGAATTTATTTTATAATGAATGTTTCATTAAAGACCAATTATTTATTAATAAAATGATATCTTAACACATTTGTATATGTAAAATAGATGATTCCATTAAAAAAATCCTCAAAGTATGCAAAATGAAAATGGTCAGAAATACAAAGAGAAATTAAGTATTATAACTTCAAAGTTGGTAATAAAATCCTACATGCAAATGTTGCAGAATACACATTTTTAGCAGATATGGGATCGGAGAGAGAGTAAACGCTTTCTGATGAGAGCTTTGCCATGGTGATGCAGCGTGAAGCAAGCAGTGGGGGAGCTGCAGCTCAGGGAACAGCCTGCTGGAATGTGAATCTGAAGCCCACCCCACGGAGAACACCCACCTGAAGCTGGGGCAGTGCAGAGGAGAGCTGGCCCAGACACCTGCTTTGGGTGTGGTAGGGTGAGTGGATACATACGTGTGCAGGTGTATTTCAGCAAGCATCCGTATGGTTGAGCACACTCATGGTCCTGCATCTCTTTGCTCTTCACTTTCCAGCACTTACGATCCATCAAGTGGTAATTTAAGAAACCAAAGAAATGTCTCCCAGGGTTTCGAGATTAGCGCTTTGCTTCTTTGCACCACATACATGAGTTACTGCTACCATTATGTGTACAATTGACCCTGGAGGTTGCCTGGACTCCCAGGAGATGAGGCTAAGCCATCTTAGAGATTCTGGGAATATTCAGTCTTTGCTAGTTTTGGAGGAGCTTGGGGAAAGAGAGGGTAAATTTAAAGCTGATTCAGTGGACAAATATAGAACCTGTAGGTAGGGGGGAGGGAGGAAGGAAGGGAGGGAGAAAGAGAGAGAAACAGAGATGGACAGAGACAGAGAGAGACAAAGAGACAGAGGAGTATGTCAGCCTTAAAACAGGAGGCAATCCTGACATTTGGGACAACACAAATGGATTTGAGAGAAACCCTACTAAGTAAAATAAGCCAGGCATAGAAAGAAAAACATGCAGTATTACCCATATGTGGAATCTAAAATAAAAATACCACAGTGCAGACAAAAAATTAATAATAGTGTATGGCACCCAACATTTTTTTTTTTGGAATGGGTAAAATGTACCTTCTGTTGACCCGGAAGTAAAACAGTGGATAGACTCTGTGAGAGATAGAAATGTGGGTTTGTTTCACAAGCATCATAATCGGACTATGTGTGCATCTTATCACACACTTACTTCTGGAGTAATCGTGTCCAAGACAGAGTCAGAGTTCCTACCCATGTTCATGAGCTTCCTAAAAAAATAATAATGATAATGACAATGATGATGAGGGTGACTGACATTGATGATGATGGTGACTGACAATGATGATGACAGCAGTCCCTATCCTCATTCTATCTTTCCCTTCCAACCTTCACTCCATGTCAGTGGCTTTGTGTGTCAGTGCTCTCTGAGGTCTCATCTGCAGTCCGTCACTCTTCTCACAGCCTCTTTCACTCCAGGCCCCCCACATCCCTCTATATGTCCATTTGTGGGCAGATAGATTTTTACATAAGTTTATAGGGCTCAAACATATTCAAAAATTGTAAAGCAGTTTACCAAGGCCACTGCAAAATGCAAAAGAGCAACTAAAATCACAAATAACAAAAAACTCAATGGAAATATGACTCTGAGAGTCAGATTCTAATTCCTGATGTGGTGTAAACTCTGTCTATAGCCAGGTCCAACAGAAAGACATTGGTGAGGGTTTGGTCAGAGGGAAGCAAGAGCAGAGGAGAGTGAATGGCAAATTCAATGGCTTATGAAAATAATACATTAATGAAAATGTTCATAAGTAGACAAGACGAGATATCATTGAGTACAGGCACAACTCACAACACTAATGTAGCTTTCCTCTGCAGGAAGTAATACCTCTAACAATGCTCAGAAAACCTGAATTCTTTCATGTCTTTCCTCTTGGTTTCCAGGGTGTCCTGACAATAATCCTTCCTCCTAGTCCTCCTCTCTCACTGAGTCTGCGATTTCCCCAAATCTTGCATTACAATCACTTCTGTCATGTTTGGATTGAAGTGGGCATATCATAAGTAATAAATAAATATAATATTCACAAAATGAATGAATAAATTAGCAAACAAATAAATTCATTTAAAAATAAAAATGTATCTCAGTTCATCAGCTTTTACTGTTTTTTTTTTTTTGTATACATACAAGTTCAAAACTTAACTATGGATAAAGGCTATTCCTACTTACGGATTTATAAAATTCAGTGCAAATAAAAATAAATATCAATGACTCATGTTGATAGATTCTAGATAACACTATAATTAAATGCAATAGAAGGTACAACTACCTAAAAAGATAAACCTAAAGACAAAGGAGTATTATTTTTCTTTTATAGAAAAAAGGTAAAACAAAATTTCATGACAAGACGGCAGGAGAATAATAATACTTAATACATTGCATATTGTTATCTTTAATTACTCAGCATACAAGATACAGACATAAAAAAATCCTCTAATCAATGTTAGTGCAAATTTTGAAAAAAGACTATTTTACCTACCAAAAATGATAAATTATAAAACTATTAAACATTAAACAATGAAGCTAGGGTGCTTGAATAGGCAGATTATTTAAAAGACATTGCAGCAATACAAATGTCCACTTATATCTGCACATATTATATTAAAAAGGTATTAAAAAATTAAAAATTGTATAAATAATACTATGTAAAATAAGTACATATATATTTCTCATAGCAAATATATTTCATACCAAATCTAACTAATTTTTATTTAATCTATTTTGTTGAAACAAAATTTATTAAAAAATAGAGCACACTCCAGTACTATAGAATTAACCATAAGAAGTAAAATATTAACAAAACTAGAAAGCCTTTTATTTTCAGATATATTCAGGATAATTTATTGTACTCTATTCTTGCTTGAAAAATATAAAAAATTTTAAACAAGAAAATTATTGCCCAATAAGGAGTCAATTAAGTATTATGTGTTGCTATCTTTTTATTTAAAGGAATCTAAAGATATTAAGTGCTTATAGATACCTAACTATAAAAAGCACTCATTAAGAAAATTTTTAATAACCATTTCTCAGAAAGGATGAATTAAATAAATTACAGTTAATAACATTATTTAACTTTAGACCTTCAGTAGTAGATTATAAAAGAATTGTGTAAATATTCTATTCCCCAAGTATAGAATACAAATTTCTGTCAAATACACAGTTTTTTTTTAATTTTTGTATTTGCATCTTGGACTGAGTCTTACAAATGGCAAAAATTATTTTCCTAAAGGGAAACACATTTCTTGACCATAATGTGATTCTTTACTAATTATAAAAAAAGAAAGCAATAAAAACAATGATACAGAATTTCAAAACAAGATAATAGGAAGTTAACAATAATTAATATATTGTATAAATATATTATATAATGCATTATATAATGTATTAATATATTGTATAATATAATGTATTAATATATTATGTAATATATTATATAATGTATAAATATTGTATAAATATACTATCTTCAAAGTAGTAGTTGCTCAGATTACAAGATACAGGTATGTAAAATGGATCACACAATATAAGCACAAACTGTTCTTCACAATGAGCTAATACAAATTAGCAGTATAATTATCTTAGCTATCTTATATAGATAGACAGATAGATAGATAGACCTATATATTGTCTTTCCCGTTTCTTTTCTCCTTCCCTCTATCCCAGTTGTTATTTCCTTTTGAGCCATTTATTTCCCTTTTACAATATCTCTTGCACACTTTAGATCTTATTTACTCTTTCAGTTTCTTACAGTAACTTAATTTATGGCTATTGTCTCTAGTTGCATCCATTTACCTGTAAAAGCCTCAAGTATATCCTTCTTTATGGCTGAGTAGCACTCCATTATCTAAAAATACTACATGTTTTTTTATCAATTCCTCAGTTGATGGGCAATGGCATGTTTCCAATATATCAGTATCACAAGTTGTGCTGCTATAAATATGGGTGCATATGTATCACTGTGGTCTGATATTTTTAATTCTTGTGGGAAAACACCCAAAAGGAGAATAGTTGGGTCAAATGGGACCACTAATTATTATTCCTTTAAGGAATCTCCACACTGATTTCCACAGTAGTTGCACCAGTGTACTTTCCCACCAACAGTGGAGAAAGTTTCCTTTTTCCCCATAGTCTCTCCAGGTTTATTAATGGTTGATTTCATGATGATGGGCACTCTTTCTGGGGAGATATGAAATCTCAGTGCTATTTTAATTTGCATTTCTCTAATGACCATGATGTTGAACATTTTTTCATATATGTATTTGCCATTTGCATTTCTTCATCTGAGAAATGCATATTCATCTCATATGCCCATTTTTGGATTGAGTCTTTGAATTTATTGGATTTGATTTTTTTCAACTCCTTATATGTTCTAGATCAAAGTCCTTTGTCTGAGGGACAGTGAGCTAAAATTTTTTCGCAGTCTGAGAATTTTCTTTTCACTCTGTTGGTGATTTCTCTTAATGTGCAAAAATTTTAAAAAGATGAGATCCCAATTGTTGATTCTTTGAAGTACTTGGTGTAATGTTTGGCTTTTGTTCATGAACTCTCTGTCTGTCCCTATGGATTCAAGATTTCTACGTATATTCCCTTTCAGTAGATTTAGTGTTTCTTTTTTAATATTTAGATCTTTGATCTACTTTAGTTTAGTGCATGGTCATAGACATGGGTCTAGTTTTAGTCTTTGGCATGTGGAAAACCAATTTTTCCAGCACATTTATTAAAGAGGCTATCTTTTTCTGGTGAACTTGTTTGGCCCCTTTGTAAAAGATAAGGTGGCTGAGTGTCTTTGTCTGAATCATCTAATCTGTTCCACTGATCCTCAGGTCTATTTAATTGCCAGTACTGTGTAGATTTTATCACAGGAACTTTGTAGTATAATTTCAGTCAGCAACTGTGATGTCTCCTGCTTGCCTTTGTTGCCCAGGATAGCCTTTTCAATTCTAGGTCTTTCAATTCTAGGAATTTTAGGAATGTTTTCTCTAGATCTGTGAGGTATGCTAACTGTATTTTGATCAGGATTGCATTATATCATTATACCTTTGGGAATATGGTTATTTTCATGATGTTGGTTCTTCCTATATATGAGCAAGGGGTATCTTTCCACTTTCTGATATTCTTTTCAATATCCATTTTCAAAGTACTATAATTTTCAATGTATAGATTTTTTTACTTCCTTTGCTAAATTGATTCTTAAATATTCATTTTTTGGATGTCATTATGAAAGATGGTTTCCCTAATTTCTCTCTCAGTGAGTTTATTGTTTGTGTACAGGAAAGCTATTGATTTTTGAGTGATGACTTTGTATCTAGGTATGCTACTAAATTTGCTTATTCATTCTAGAACTCTTTGGTGCAGTTTTTGGGGTCTTCTAAGTAGAGTATTATGTCATCCATGAATAATGAAAATTTATGTTCTTCCTTTCCTATCCTTATTCCATTTCTCTCTTCTGTCTAGTTGCTCTGGCTAACAATTCTGAATCCAGAACTGTAGTGAATAAGAGTGGTGATAGTGGGTATCCTGTCTTGTTCCTGATACTGTAATGAAAAGTTTGCATTTTTGTCCATTTAGTATGATGTTGCCTCTTGGTTTGTCATAGATGGCTTTCATCTGATTGAGGTAAAGACCAACTATTCAAATGTTTTGTAGGGTTTTTATCATGAATGAGTATCAAAAATCTTTTTCTGTATCTACTAAGGTTATCATGTGATTTTTTTACTTTGGTTCTGTTGATGTAGTGTATTATGTTTATTGATTTGCATATGTTGAACCATCTCTGCATTCCTGGAATGAATCTCATTTGGCCATGGTGTATAATCTTTATGATTTGCTGCATTCTGTTTGCCAGTATTTTATTGAGGATTTTTGCATCTATGTTCATTAAGGAGATTGTCCTGTAGTTCTCTTTTGGTTGGGTCTTTCTCTGGTTTTGGTATCACAGTAATAGTTGTCTTCAGGAATGAATTACAGATAATTGTTTCCTTTTCAATTTCATTAGAGTTTGAGGAATATTAGCATTAAATCTTCTCTAAATTTCTTATAGAATTCAGTCTTGAATCCATCAGAGCCTGAATTTTTCTTTGTTTTTAAGTTTTTAACTATACTTTCAATTTCATTAACTGATATTGGGTTATTCAAAATTTTTTGGTCTTCTTGATTCATCTTTGGTAATTCATGCATTTCTAGGAATCGGTCTATTTTTCTGTGTTTTCCCTCCTATGCAAGTAAACATTTTCTGAGTATCAGAAATAACCACAGGATCTGTGGTGATTTCACCCTTGTCATTCCTAATTGCATGAATTTTAAGTTTTTCTTTACTTTTTTCTTTTTTTTTTGATAAGGTAGGCTAACAGTTTAATAATTTTATTTATTCTTTCAAAGTACCAACTCTTCATTAATTCTCTATGTTGTTTTCTGTGTCTCAATTGCATTAATTATTGCTCTTATATTTATAATTTTGTACATCTCATGGGCTTGACTTGCTCTTCTTTTTCTAGAAACTTGAGATATAGTGTTAGGCTATTTGTGCTCATTGTGTCTTCCTGACGTGAGAATTCACCACTATAAATTTCCCTCTTAGGACTGCTTTCATTCCAGTCCACAGGTTCCTATAAGTAGTATTTACATTTTCATTTAGTTGTAGATATTGTTTAATTTCTTCTTTAATTTAATTTGTGACTCATTGGTGTATAGGAGGGTGTTATTTAATTTCTATAAGTTTATAGAGTTTTTGTAGTTTCTTTTGTCATTAATTTCCAATTTTATTGCACTATGGTCAGATAATATGCATGAGACACTTTCAATTCCTTTGAATTTAGTTAAGCATGTTCTATGGGCTAGTATATGGTCTATTTTAGAGAACATTCCATGTGCAGCTGAGAAGAATATATATTCTCATGTTGGGTAGAATACTGTGTAAATATCTCCTGAGTCCATTTGTTTACATGTTTGGTTCAGTTGTGATTTTTGGTTCAGTTTGCTGATGTTTTGTCTAGTTGATCTCTTTGGGGCAATGGGATACTAATTTTCCCTGTTATCATTGTGTTATTGCTTATTTGGTTTTTCATGTCTATTAGTATTTGTCTTATAGATGCTCCCGAATTTGGTGCATACATATTTATGACTGTAATCTCTTACTCTTAAAGTTTTCCCCTAACAAATATGTAGTGATCTCATTTCTTGTCATCATTTTTGATTTGAAGTTCATGTTGTCTGCAAACAGTATAGCTATCCCTGCTTTCTTCTGTGTTCCTGTTGCATGGGGTATTTTGATCCTTGAATTTGAGTCTATGAATTTTTTGAATTAATTGTATTTCTTGTAGGCAGCATATTTTTGGATTTTTTGATCCATTCTGCCAGTCCATTTCTTTTGATTGAATTGAGGCCATTTACATTGATAGTTATAACTGATACATACTGAACTTGTCTCTGTCATGTTATTTTTCCACTGTTGGCTCCTTGCTTTTCCCCTCTGTTTAATTGCTTTCTCTGCTTGGTGGTTTTTTTCTGTCATTCTCAGAATTTTGGTCATATTTATCTCTGTTTAGAATATCTTTCAGCACTCTGTTTGGTGGTCATGAATTTCTTTAGTTGCTCTTAGTATTGGAAGTATCTTACTTTTCCATTAATTTTGAAAGATAGTTTTCCAGGATTCATCACTCTGGATTGGAAGTTATTTTCTTTCTGGACTTAAAATACTTCACTCTAAGATCTTCTTGATTTGAAGGTTTGTGTGGAGAAGTCTGCCATGAACCCAACAGGGTTTCTTTTATAGACGATCTGTTTCTTTTTCTTGAACAACTTTTACTATCCAATTCTTGAGTTGAGTTTCTGGGATCTTGATTATTATATGTGTTGGTGTGGATTTATTTTGGTCATGACTAATTGGAGTTCTATGTGCCTCACTTGTGTCAGATTCTGTTTTCAGGTTTGGAAATTGTCTGCTATTATTTCTGTGAATAGTGATTTTTTATGATATTGATCATTCATCCTTTTCCTATCCTCATCTATTTTTGTATCTACCTCTAGTCTAAATTTGCTGAATATTTCATGCATTCTATTTCTTTCCTATAGTTATTCATAGTTTCTATCCTCTTCCTATCATTATCTATTTTATATACTCTAGATTTGCAATTCTTTTATAAATATTAACATTTATTTTTTTAAACTTAGAGATTATTTCTGATCTGATTTCCTCTATAGCCTCATGGATTTTTTTCTGTACTTTTTAAAATTTATATAAATTGTATTGTGTTATGTAATTTTTCTGCATTTTGATTTTGGTTCATTATGTCTCTGAGACATCTGTGTTGTCTTTGCTCAAAGTACAAAATCTGGAGTTTTAATTACTACTTGGTAGCCATTATCGCATAATTCAACAGAGTATTTTTAACAAAAGAAATACTCAAGACTATCCCTGGCCCTACAGGGTGTTTTCTTAACACCCATCTAATCAATAACATTCTGAAAATCATTTAATTGAAATGCATAAATGAATGTTTTGCAGTTTGATCTCATCTGCTTTTGGCCAAAAGGATATATTGACAGATTTTTAATAGTCTCACCAGCAATAGCCATGTTGCTTCCAGTTAAGCATAAGGCCTATTGTTGAATATGAGCAATATACAGATCATTTTGTGGAAAAGTCTGGATCAAGATAAAGAAAAGCCAGTAAGATTTAATTCTTCCAATAACACGTGTAACTGCTTTTTAGCAATGTCAACTATGCTACGTTTGTATTCAAGTTTCTGACATTAAAAAAGATATAACCCACAATTACCTACATTTGTTAAATACATATAATCTTGAATTCCTCCAAACTACCAAGATCCCTTCTTAAAATCATTGAGCATATGTTCACCTTGAATAACAATGTTCTCTCTCTGAGTCCATCACTGGTTCTGCTGGAATGTTTTTTCACTTGCTGTAGTACAATGATAAACTGAACTTTTTTAGTATAAGTTTGTTATTGGTAGCCTTCAGTTGGTGAGTTTTATTAATTTCCAAAAGAGGAGATAGAAGAAACAACAGCATTTCCTGAGATCTGCACCATGTTGGAACTTAGGGCACTGAGCAACCCAGAAAACAGCCTGCAAGCCATGGCTACCCCATGGCAAGAAGCAAGAAACAACAGCGTTTCCTGAGATCTGCACCATGTTGGAACTTAGAGTGCTGAGCAACCCAGCAAACAGCTTGCCACCCTGGTAAGTGGCTGTGGTCTGGCAAGCCATGGCCACCCCAGGGCAAGAAGCAAGGAGCAACAGTGTTTCCTGAGATCTGCGCCATGTTGGAACTTAGGGCACTGAGCATATATTCTCAAGTTATAGGCAGGTTGTGTCTTTCTGTCTTGATCCAATAGAAGGAGGACCTAAATCAAGGTGGATCAAAAAGCAATGATTTAATATCAAAAATAAAAACAATAATCTTATCATTTGCATATTTTCTTCTTTGCTTTGATAAGAGTATCTTTTACTGTTTCCACAGTTGCTATGTTTTATGAGAATTACATTATTTCTTCTCTCCCAAGATTGTGAGTTTCTTAAGTATGACATCGTGCCTTACTTACCTATATGTTACATTATACCTAGTGTATGATTGATCCTCAATCAATATTTTTGAATGGATGTTTAATTATAAAATAAATGAAAAAACAATGTTCAAACTTCTTAGAAAAAAATTTTTCTCTTCATAAAATAGAATATAAATTTTCCAGGTTGGGTAAAGCAATGAATGGAGAGTTATTACTTAATGGCTAAAAAGTTTCTCTTTGGGATGATGAAAAGTTTTATCATAGATAACAATAATAGTTGCATGATATGTGAAAGTAATTAATGTCACTAAATGACACACTTAAAGTGGGCAGGATAACAAATTTTGTGTTACATATTGTCTTAGTTACTTTTTATTCATTGCTGAGACAAAATACCTGATGCCCAAAGTTGGGAAAGGAAATGTTTATTTCTTACAGTTTTTGGAGAGTTCAGTCCATACTCAGTTGGCTCCAAGGCAGGGTGGGCCGCAGTTCATGGACGGCTGCAAAACGATAAGCGGGAACCGGCAAGAGAGAGAGACACACCTTCTTCCTGCCATTACATCACATCCTGGCTCCACCCCCTAGGAGGGTGTAGTACTGACACCATCAATCCAAGCCCTAGACAATGAACCAGTCACAAATGTACAATGCAAATACATGAGGCCTGGGGGCCACCGACATAAACCATGACACATATTGTATAATTATACACTAAAATGGTGGCCTCTGTTTCTATCAACTTTTTGCTCTACTACTGCATTGTGAACTAAGTCAACTTTATTAGGATGCATCTCAGAATTTAGAAAAAGAAAGAAACATAGCTACTACAGTGAAAAGGTGAAATAAATGCTCCAGAAGATCTAGAACACAATAAATAATAGATAATAAAAAAATTGACTCTGGAGAATGTTATTGAAGTATATAAGAAATAGACTGACTATTTGCATTTACTTCTTCTAAAAATGGAGAGGGGGCCAAAACAAAACATACAAACACTGCCAGCATTGTATTCAAAGTACATTTGTGCTAAAGCGTGAAGGTCAACTGTTTGAGGATTCTTGTCACCTATAAACTTGGATGGAATTTACAGGAACTATGTCCTGGAAATTCTTGGACACTCAAAGATTTGTCAACTAATTGAGATAAGCAAACTTTAGAATAACTCCACAGTGGCCCTCAGCATAATTTGTGTGTTATACTCATCACTCTGAAAAAGGAAGAATGCAAAGGCCATCAGTCATGAGGTATGTTAGCTATCCAATTGCATCTTTGAAGCAATTCCTTGAGAAACCTGTATTGTGGCTTTCCCACCTAACAATGCGCTTCCAGACTTCTCACAATGAACCACCACATAAGCATTCACATCCATTTCAAACCTAAGCCCAGTGCCACTGGGCCTGGGCTCTCACAGCCATATGTCTTCTGAGGCTGACACTTTCACTGAAGTTACTAATGGTCTAAGAAAGTACTGACAATTATTAATTAACTAATTAATTAATAAGTGTGCATATTCTCAAATCCTTGAAGTGATAAGTAAACAGCCCTTCTGTAACAACTTCTTTCCTAACTCTAACATACGGGATTTCTGTAAATGGAGTCAACTCTCTCTAGCTTTCTCTTTTAACATTGCATCCCAATCTTTCCTTAGGAAAATTCAGGATGCACAGGCCCATTAACAGGCTCTATTGTAACTTTATGGGAAATTAGTAGGTTTAGCAAAGAGGTGGATGAGCTGTTTTAAATGCTCCAGAATATCAGATAATACGTGATACTTGTAACCATGGGGATTAGCAGAGGCAGTGATGACTAGTCTGGGGACAACAGGTGCTGAAGAACATTAAAGATTAATTATAGCTTTTCCTATTAGTTCCTTAAGCATGTTGAGACTATAGTTACTTCCTCCCCATAAAGAAGTAAAATATTCTCTGGCGAATCTGTTTGGTATTAATACCATAGACCAGAGGGTTGAGAACAGGGGGCCCAAGTAGATAGAGATTTGCAAGTACAATGTGCACTTGTGGAGGTACTTGGTGGCCAAAGCGGTGAGTAAAAAAAGAAAAAAAGGCAGGAATATAAAAGACAAGAATCACACAAATGTGGGCCCCACAAGTGCTAAATGCTCGGAATTGGGCATCTTTCGAGGGCAATTGCAGCACAGCCTGCAGAATCATAATGTAGGAGACGGCAATGAGGACCACATCCATCCCAGTGACTGAAAGTGCTACCGTCAGACCATAAACAGTGTTGGGGTTGATGCTGGCACAGGCCAGCTTGGCTATGCCCATGTGCTCACAGTAAGTGTGGGGGATTACATGGTGTCCACAGAAAGGTAAGCGCTCAATGAGGATAACAAAGGGGAAAACAAAGAGAAGGCCACGAATCACACATGCTAGACCAATTTTCCCAATCATGGTGGTATTGAGGATGGATGTATAATGAAGCGGACAACAGATGGCCACATAGCGGTCAAAAGCCATGGCCAGCAGAACAGCTGACTCGGTGGCAAAAACTGCATGAACAAAGAACATCTGAGTGAGGCAACCATGGTAAGAAATGATGTGGGACCTAAACCAGAAGATTGCTAGCATTTTGGGCAGTGTTGTTGAACAGAGTACCAGGTCAGTAATGGAAAGCAGGCACAGGAAGAGGTACATCGGCTTGTGCAGAGCTCTGTCTGTCACGATGATGTACAGGATGGTGCCATTGCTAACCAAAGCAAGGATGTACATGGAGCAGAAGGGAATGGCAATCCAAATGTGCTGTCCTTGCATCCCAGGAATTCCAAGTAAAAGAAATACGGAAGGGTGGAAGGTGGTATCATTGGAGACAGATACAGAGAGCATCCCAAAGCAGAAAACGGCCTTTATCTTCCTAAAAGTGGTTAGAAAATGAAACAATGTCATCCTAAATGCCATTTATTTCTCTTAAACATCCATTTGATTTCTTGTCTCTTTTAGATCAATTCTACTCAAATTCTTCCCTTTTTCTCTTCTGATCTATGTTACTAAGTGATTTTTGTAACTAATAGTGCTCATCCCACTTCTAGGATTTCCATCTCCCAGTGAAACGTCTGCATCACTGCCCAAATATTCTAACAGGAATATCACCAATCAACTGTAATGGAAATATTGACTTTTCTTCGGGTATGCTCTACAGCCCATCCTATATTCATCAGCTCTGCTCTACCCTCTACTACTTTGTATTATGTTCTGGATCCTGGGACAAAGGTCCCTTCACCTTCTTGGTGCTAGCAGTAGGAAACATCAACAAGATATTGGGGGGGAAAAAGAGAAGTGAGATCAGGAGTTTGTTTCCACAACAGTTTTTCAGCAGGGTTTTGTAACCCCCCCCCCCCATATCCTACCTGAACAGTCTTGCTGGTTCTAGTTTCCTCTGGTAACCATATCTTCTTTTTTTCCCTGTCATTTACCTAGTTAAATTCACAAACAGTTGTGATTTCCCTATGTATAACATCCCTTTCTTTCTCTTCCAATTACCTAACTTGGATCTATAATCTGTTTCCCAGTGGGGTCTAGAAGAAAGGTCAGAATGCAATGCTATTCTTACCTATGTAGCATTGCTTGTCCTCACTTGCACCATGTACCTCATGTTTCAACTAGACCTGTTGTCTTGACATGTCTGGAAGCACACTTTCTTATACCAGTATGCTTTTTCACAGGGAGATATTTTTTTCCACATAAAAGGGTTGTTTCCATTGAGTTACCTAACAACCTGCTAATAGTCATTCAAAAGTCAAGTGAATGTATACTCAGCTATAAAGTACTACTATAATAACTTTTCCTAAGGAAAGAGAATCATATATCTTTAACATGCCTCCCTTTAGAAATGGAAAACTGTTCAATAATTGTGTGTGTGTGTGTGTGTATATATATATATATATATATATATATATATATATATATCTTTGTTGCTTTGTGAAATTTCTCTTATTTTTCTCTATTTCCACCGTTGATACCCCATATACATTAGATTGACAAATAATGGTTAATGGAAGATTGAAACCAAAAACTAAATTTTTATGATTTAGGTGAATGACAATAGCAAAATAATAAACATTCACCTTGACAGCTGCCCTTATCAACTAGACAAAATCTTCCCTTAGTAGAACTATGATTTCTACCATGTTCTTTTCAGTGCACATAATCCAGCAAGTGCTTCTCATCACCTCGTGTTTAATACAATATAACATATATAATAGTAATAGGTATGATAATATAGTAATACAACATATATAATACATATCTGTATGCTATCTTGATTAAACACATGCATTAGTTTGATTATAAAGCGTCTATGCCTTGTATTGCTTTACAGCTTTTTAAAATGATACTTCAGACTCATACTTTACAGGCAGTCAGTCCAGATGCCACATAAATGTGAGCTGCCTAAAATCTCCAAGAAGATGAAGTATGTCCTGGGGAGGGAAGCCAAAGGCAGAGTTGTGGAGCTTACAGGTGAGTCAAATTAGGGATTTTTTAGAGTGCCTGCCACTGGTTTGAGATTCTGCCAATAGGAAAAGAGGAACAAATTCCTGGAGCCATCTTGCCTTGGGAGATCATAAGTGGAGTTAGATTTAACATTTTTATCTTGTTGAAGTCAAGTCTTTGGTCATCAAAGATTCTTGTCTTTTAGAAGAGACATCAACATTTAGCTCATCCAGTCATTCTTCCCTAGAAAGAATTTTAGAACATGGAAGAAACAAAGATAGGATTAAAGCATTCTACAAAGAATATCTTCCCTTTAAGTCTCTGCTCCCCTGAAACTGCATCATTAAAAGAATAACCAATGGTATATTATGGATTTTGTTTTAGTAATTCCCTATCATACATGTCTCGTTAACTACTATAATTTTATAGTGAGTTACTGTAAAGTATATGAATAATACCAGTTTATTACAAGTTTTAATTACTAATGAAGTCATTATTTTGGGGGTTTTAAAATCCACAAGAAAGTTTACTAAGAATTTTGCTGTGATTGTGTATATCCTTCAAAATTCTAGTTACAACATTCAAAATGAAAGCGATTGTAAACATGAATGGCCCATCTTGGAAAAGTGTAAATGTTTTGCCTTCTATTCTGGTAAGATCTGCTCTTCCAAAACAACAGATAAATATAAAATCAGTATTATGTAATTTTGTTATGCAGTTAAAAAATAAGCTACTAAATATTTGTGATTCAATAATTTTAAGTTTAATGGCTCTAAAATAAATATTATGCTGAAAAACAGATCATCTGGCAGTTGCTTGTGCATCTTTGCTGCCAGCAAGTGTGTGTTTTCTCTATGCAGCCATTCTCAACTCAGATCCCCAGTTGGAGAATGTTTCCTTTTCACCAAGCCAAAGTCTATAACTGCAACATGTGATAAATGTTATTTTCTTCCATTTCTTAGGCCTCCAAACTTATAAATGCATATTATTTCCGAGGCTATTTTATTTAATTTCTTTGTCAAAATTTTTTTACTGTCAGTTTCTTGTGTACCGATTGGTCTAGTTGTCTCATAGACATTGATGGGTAAGAACACACATATTCAATGATATGTTAAGGGTGCTATTTAATCAGAACACAAAATTAGGTCATCTCCATCATATGCATGAAGTGCCACACTGATTATGCTATGAAGAAAACTTACGCAGACCAATTTCTACTCAAAGAAGTCTTCTTGGCAGAAATGAAATTTAGAATCAAAATCTGGGTCAAATGTTTCAAACATCTCTTGAGGAAATTTACTCCCCGTATTGTCAGCCTTCTGAAGCTCTCCTTCTAGGATCCAGTCTGAAATATAAGATATCAGGATCTAAATTTAGACTCTCAGCAGTCAAAGTATGGCTGTAATGCTGTTACATGTGAACTGTATTCTCTTTATTACTTTTTGTGTCCCTTCAGTCCTCAGTTTCCGATAATACTTTACAAGGTTTCATGTGTTGCTGAGAAAAGTTATGCAAAGGATACCAATATAATACAGTCTTATAACTTAATGTATATCAGCTATAATACAGTTACTTGTCATGATTTTGAAGTCTCTGAGTCCATTGAACTGTGTACTCATCTCTAAAAAGGAGGAAACTTCATTTGAAAATCTCTAACTGAAAGACACATTGGCTTTCTTAAATCTGTAATCCAGGGTGAGGCAACATAGTTTCACTCTTTTCTAAATCACAGACCTCTTTAGAAATAGCCAAGACTAGTCCTCAGCTAAGCAGGTTAGGTAACTCTCAGAAAATGAAATGGGATGGCTTCCTAAAGTTCTCAATATCATAAAACTGCCAGTGTCATTAAAGTCTCTTCAGTAATTTCCCTTGGGGCTAAGGAATTAGAATGGCACTTGGGGTCCTCTGATTCAAAGGTTAAAAGGTGTGTTCAATAATGCTGCTAAAAGCAGAGTAAAGAAGGAATGGTTACCTTTATTTTTGGTAATTTGGAAGTTTTATTAGAGTATTTAATGAAGCAATGATATGATTTTGCCCTGGAAAAAAAATAACACTTGGGGATTTCCAGCAAGGGATTTGTAGCTTGGTGGGTTTCTAAAATTTATGCACATGAAATTCTAGGATAATCTACATGGAGAAAATTAAATCTGGAAGGTATCCACCATGCTCAGACACTGGGAGGACAGAAAATCAAATGAGCTTTCTGCTCTCTAGCCTTTCAGGGGAGACAGAAGCTCCTAAATGTTTAGGAACAAAGTTGTTCACTAATGTCTGTCTCTCTGGTGTGAGAAACTGAAAGTATGAGAACCAAAATGAATGATAGATACTGTGAAATAGGGAGAAATTGTTCAAGAGGAAAGGGGAACTGGGGAGGGTTGAGGAAGAAAGGAGGAAAGGGAAAAGAAAACGAATGAGGAAAGAAGGATAAAATGATAACAAATCTTTGTAAGTAAGGAGGGAAAGTGGGGCTGAAGGGAGGGGAGGACAGTGGGGAAAAAAGAGGAATCAAGATATATCATGTACAGTTATAGATTTCTTTTGATGAATGTAATTGTTATGTATATCTAAATTGTACCAATAAACTTAATTTTTAAAATGTTACTCACTAATAAATGCATATAGCTTCACCCATACCCAGCTAGTATAAGTGAGAACAAGAGACAGCTATTCTGTGCTACTACAGTCACCATGTATTACCTACAGGAATCTCAAGTCATCATGCGGTATACCGCAAACATACAAAATGGAATCTGTTTTAAAGAGAGAAAAGAAATGCGGACCTCATTATTTTAAGAAAGGCTCCTACTAGAGATCCATCTAATTTATCTGAATCTACAAGGAGTACAGCCAGCGACTAAAAGCTAAAATTACAGCAGAATAGATTCAGTGGCAAAGCAAGGAGGATTTACTATGATATGCATAAGATCCATACAAACATCTGAGGGCTTAGGAATCAGGGAGTCAACGAGATGATCTCTATAGCGTCCTGAAATATTAGCAACTCTGTATGATTGTAGTTTCTCCAAGTCTTTCCCTAGCTCTCCTTCTGGCTTAACAGAACTATCCTCAACCAAACTTCATATTCACTTTATCAATTTGACACTCACCCCATCCTAGGTTGACAGCAGCATGGAAAAAGACTTGATCCAGCAGAAGTAGCACAGCTCCCAGATCTGAGGTCTGGACCTATTTATCCCTATCATGTAAAGGCTTTTTAATCCATAGAGGCTGTGCTTGGCTCAGAATACCCAGGGTCTCAGCTGCTACACAGAAATGACTTTTGAGATACAGTCTCTGGGGAGAACTGCCAGTCATCAAAAGAGCTTTCAAAGGGTGGACTTTTGTTGCTGTTGTTGTTGTTGTTCAAGACAAAAAAGAAGTCAAGGGCTCTACACCAAAGGACTAATCACTGCTCAATGTTTGTACAAAAAATGCAAGTAAGGTTTGACAGACTGTTGGGAACAGCAGTTCAAATAAGGAGTATGTGCGTAGGGATAGAATTAGAAGGGATATAACTTGGGTTGAAATTTTTCCAGCTTCCTTTTGTTGCTCAACCTAGTACTGCAAATCAGTTGTTTGTCAGAAAATAATCACTGCGTCTAATCTGAATTCTTCTAGGTTGACATTGACCTTGATTCTTTATTCCTCCCTTACAGCTGTGTATGTTTATTAGGCTAATTCCTTGTCTTGCTTTCTTCACCTGATTATACCAGATGGCCAACCACTTAATCAATATTATTGCTAGCTATGGGTCACCCTAAAATCTATGAAAGAATATGGCCTATTTTCAATTGTTAATATGCAAATCAGGAGTTAGGAAGAAAGACCCACACTGCATTTATACATTTGTTAGTCATCATCATAATGACAGTATTTTTAGAGCTATGAGATTAAATGAGATCAAAAGAGTGAATATATAGAAAGAGCAAAAGATCCTGGTGTGGTGAGGTGTTATAATACCAGCTACTTCGGAGCCTGAAGCAGAAGGATCACAAGGCTGAGGCTGGTCAATCAAAGATTTACACTGTAATATAGCATTTACATGATGAGGAAAGGAACAGGAAAAGGGGCAAATAAGGTAGGAATAAAAATATCAAAGCCAAGTAATGATCATAATTTAAAATGATGGAAGTGTACATAAACTTACATAAAATATTATTAATTGATTAAAGATAAGAGTGCTAGGACTACTCTTTTTATGATTGTAATGGTTATTGTCCTTGATTAAAACAGAATAAAATAGTAATATAAAATTTGTGTAGACTTGAGTCAAAGAGAAATGAGACAGAAGTATGAGACATAGTGGACAGAGATGCCTCTTTCAAGGAGTTATATTACAGAAGGAAGCACAGAATTACTGGCAATACATGGAGTGAAACTGGAGTCAAAAAAGAATTTTCACTTGAGAGAAATAATGTTCGCTCTGATAAAGAAAAAAAAAGATCCAGCCAAGAGGAAAAGTTAACCACTCAAATCTGAAGAAAGAATTATTGGACCCATGACCACACAACATGGTGCGGAATTAGATTCAGACATGATTGCTATGTTGCTATTTAAAAAAAAATACACAATGGCACAGTGTTTTTAATTTTTCTGGGAAGATGCCCCGAAGGGGAATAACTGGGTCAAATGTGACCTTTAATCCTAGTTTTTGAGGAATCTCCACACTGATTTCCACAGTGGTTGTACCAGTCTACAATCCTTTCCCCACAGCCCCTCTAGCATTTATTATTGGCTGATTTTTTGTATAGGGGATTGAACTCATGACCTCACATTTGTCAGGCAGGAGCTGTGCAACGAAGCTGTACCCCCAGGCCCTTGATTTCTTGATAATAGCAATTCTTTCCATGGTAAGATGGAGTCTCAGCATTGTTTTAATTTACAACTCTCAAATGACTAGTGATGTTTAGAGTCACACAATTTGTAGTAGCTAGATATTGAAAATAACCCAAATGTCCATCAACTGAGGAATGGATAAAAAAGATGCAGTATTTATATGCAATGGAGTACTACTCAGCCATAAAGAAGGATAAACTAGATACTTTTATAGGTAAATGTATACAGCTCAAGACTATACCCATAAGTGAAATAAATCAGACTCACATGTGTAAACATCATATTGTCTCCCCTAGTGTGAAAAGCTGAAAGAGTAAATCAGATCCAAAGTGTACAATAGATAGTGAAATGGGAAGCAACTGTTCAAAAGGAAAAAGAAACTGGCATGGAGAAAGGAGAAAAGAAAGAAGGGAAGAGTAAAAGCAAATAAATATGTATACAGGGAGGGACCAGGAGTTTAGCTCAGCAGCACAGTACAAGTGCCTGCTTGGCAAGCGCAAGGTCATGAGTTCGATCCCCAGTACAAATAGTTAAGATAATATGCTACTAATTTATATTAGTTCATTGAAAAGAAAGGTCTGTGCTAAAATTGAAGCATGTGCTGGGAAAGGAAGATTAAAATGAAAGGAGGGGAGAGATATTTTGTATTAAATATTAATTCTAAGAATGGACCATAGTATTGATGTTTCCAAGGGGAGGAATGAAGAAAATGAATATGTGAAAAGGTGGTAAAATAAATTTATTATTGATGCCTTAAAGTTCAAAGACAGTTGACTTGGGGGGAGAAATAGACCTTGGAGTGATGATCCAGGAAAGAAATACCTAGCATTTAGAGTATTAATAAATTGCATATATATTTGTGTAAATATGGACTCTTAGGGTCTGTCCAAGGTATCTGAGGTAGGGTGGTCAAGATATCTGAAGGAAAGGTCAGGGTGCTGATAATCAAATTATCCCAGTTTTCTATTATTATATATAATTATCCCAAAACATAATGGTTTCCAAACAATTTATTATCATTTCTTATGATTGTGTAGGTATACTGACATAAGTTGAACACTTCTCAGTTGGGCTATCAGGTGGCTACAGTAAGATTTTGATGGAATTGTATTCATCTCTAAGCTCGACCAGAACTGATGTAATTAGTAGTGGTTGTTAAATAAAAACTTAGCCAGGACTGTGGAGCACATAACCTCTCTGTCACTTGGGATTTCACAGTGTAGTACAGGTGTACTATAAAGTATCAGAGAAGGAAATATGTAAACACAGATATTAGAAAGCTGTAAGGTTTCTTATAACCATACCACAAATATCACCAAATCCCATTTCTATTTTTCAAGGAAATTGAGAAAGCCAGTCCAGAATGAAAAGAGCAGAATTAGATAAGATTTTTTGGAGTGGCAGGTATTGTTGCAGAAAAATTGATGAGATGCAAGATATTGTTCTGGCCACTCTTAGAAAGTTAAACTTATACCATTCCATTCTCTGACCATAATGTTATATATCTTTTCCTACATCCAAAATACATTTACCAACTCTGAATTCTTCTGTCCATTATGGGATCAATTCAAAGTACAGATCTCATAAATTGGGAGTTGAGTGGCTATTATCAGTGACTGAGAGAGTAAAGGGAAGGGAGCAGAGGGGAAGGTTGTTTGGTGAGTACTGTGTAACAGTTACATCAGAAGACTAAATTCTGGTATTCTGTGGCACAGTATGGTAAATATAGTTAGCAATAATACATTGTATATTATGAAATAGATGAGAGAAGTTTTTTATGTATTCAACAAAATAACTATAAAAGTTTAGGGTGATGAGTATACTAATTACCCCCAATGTGTCCCTGCTCCAGTTTATACACAGATTGCAATATCACACTATACCTCATAAATATGTACAATTATTGAGGACTAATCAAAAATACATTTCAAAAATGTAAATATGGCTTCTTGAGTTTAGTTCTTTGTACAGAGTTTAGTTCTTGATGGTTCTTCTCAATTTCAAGAACAACAAAGTAAATAAATAGCTTATCTGCCACCTACGCAATCAACATATGATGGCAAATTTTAGCTAAGTTAACTGCGAACATTCTTACAATCCCACTTTAGCAGTGATGCAAGATGCTGAGCCATTTTTTTAACTTGAGAAGTTTTTTATCATTTGGAGATCCTGGAGTGGAGGGAGCCCATTTTTCTTTGAACTTAATTCTTGTTTGTATTAATCTAAATTCTTCTTAAACACTGAACAATTTCATTTTATCTTGTATTTCCTTATCTGTGCCTCATTGTGTGTGGTATAAAAATAATATTAGTACTTTTAGTACTCTGCTTCAAAATCTCCTTGTCCAGATTCACCAGTGCATTAGATATAGAAAAGTTTACATATTTCTGCTACAAGTCTTGGAAATTTTAACTACACTGATGTGACCAATGGCTTACTGACATAGCTGGCAGTTAGTGACTGTGATCTGAATTAAGGACATTCATTTGAATTTTTAGAAATAGTTTCCCCATATTGCTTTGAATGCTCACAACATAGTTGCTCAAGTCTAAAGGGAGCCTGCAATAATCAAACATTTTAAGAGACCCAAGTAGAAACTGAAAAGATTTCTATGACTTACTCTCAGAAGCCATAGAATGTCATTTATACTGGATTAATTTTGTCAAGGAATTTCTAATCTATGTAGAGATTCAAGAAAAGGAGGATTGAACTCTATTAATGCAGAAATAAACAGAAAGTTATAGCACAGAGAAGTACAGAAGATGGACAATGCATTTGGTCATTTTTGTAAAATACAATGCCATATCAAGTTATAAAAGAGCCTTCAAGGTACACATGAAAATCACTAAGAATTATAACAAGAACTGAGTTTTTGGCTTTATTGTCTGTTTTGGGGAAAAAATAGTATGCCAAGAGCCAAAACTTTTCAAAAAAGAAAGAATTACCCTGGCTCAAGAGATAAATACCACAAGTAGAGAGGAAATGAATAATATACTTTGATGATATGAGATTTAAAAGTGAAAAGTTTTAGTGTGAATGAATAATGTTGGTTAAAAAAGCAATAAAGGAGACATACACCACTTTCAGATCTGAAAAATTACTAAAAGAACCAAGTCTATGAATTTTTCAAAGGACCATAACTTTTCTGATCTGAAAGCAGTCAAAATTTCACAGTCACTTGGAAGATCATTAAAGAATGCAGGGGTCCACTGATGGATGACCGAGACTGGAGCTCTGCACTCTAAGTTCTCCAAGTGATTCTGATACCCACTGTAAGTCTGAGAACCACTATCTTAGAAAAATTAATTTCCTGCAAAGAATTCTTAAATAGCATAAACATTCCCTGTTATCTCTATCGAGTTTTTATGTGGAAAATTCTATAGACGTTTTTCCAAATTTGGGGGTTTTTACTCACCTATATGATGTTCTACAGATCTTATCTGAAAATGAGATGTAAACCACTGATCTCTCTCTCTCTCTCTCTCTCTCTCTCTCTGTCGCATGCGCGTGCGCGTTTTGTACTGAGGATGAAACTCCCAACCTCATACTTACCAGGCAAGTGCTTGAGCCACTAAGCTAAATCCCTGGCCCTGCCTCTGATCTCTTTTCAAATAAGTCTTCTTCAACTTTTTATTGCTTCTCTTGAAATCTACCTGTTCATCTTTTCTCACTGCTTTCAACAAAGAATAATAGATTTCCAGGATTTTATGCAAATTTACACTCTTAGTGTAAATTTTCATTTTAAAAAACAGAGGTACTCTAAAACCAGTACCATTACATATTTTCTTTCCTAATCCCTCAGCCTCTTGTCATCCCCTTAGGGAAAAACAGTAGTTTGATTTTATCACGAATCTGCTTGGTCTTCACCCCATAGATGACTGGATTGATCGCTGGAGGGATGGACACATAAAGGTTAGCAAAAAGGATGTGGAAAGAGTGAGGAATATTATGACCAAAACGATGTGCAAGGACAGAGAATATGGCTGGTGTATAGAATATAAGAATGACACAAACATGGCAACCACATGTGCTGAGGGCTTTCTGTTGGGCATCCCAAGATGGAAGATTAAAGACAGTACGAAGAATGAGAACATAGGAAATTCCAATGAGGATCAGATCTGAAGTGATGGTCAGTATAGGCACAGCAAAGCCATACCAGATATTGATGGAAATATCTGAACAGGCCAGCCTGGCAATACCTATGTGCTCGCAATATGTGTGAGGAATGACAAGTGTTCTGCAGAATGGTAGTCGCTTTAATAGGAACACACATGGGAAGATGATACAAAAGCTCCTGCTGATTATACCCATCATAATCTTCCTGATAGCCTGATACGTGAGAATAGAGGTGTATCTTAGGGGAAAGCAAATAGCAACATAGCGATCAAATGCCATGGCCAGCAGTATAGCAGAATCCATAGCAAAGCTAGAGTGGAGAAAAAACATCTGAATAAGACATCCTGGAAATGTGATCTCCTGAGGACCCAGCCAGAAGATACTGCATGTTTTTGGTACGCATGTATTAGACAGGATGATATCTGTAGCAGCCAGCATGGAGAGGAAAAAGAACATGGGTTCATGAAGGCTACGATTCAGGAAAATAAGGTAGAGAAGAACACTATTCCCTGCGAGGGCCACAAGGTAGATGATAAAGAAGGGAATCCCAATCCAGATGTGAAACTGTTCCAGCCCGGGGATTCCCATGAGGATGAAGGGCCCTGGATTGAAGCTGCTCAAGTTGAAAGTGGTGATGATGGTCATGGTTGGGTGAATCTCGTAGCTGAAAGTAAAAATTTCATGACTGATTGTTATAGTCATTCACAGACATCCACATCTGAGCCTTCTTCAGTACGATTCTCTTTCTTTCAGTTTGTAGGAAATGATCAATCATCCTCCATCTCTTTTCTTTCCTAATCAACAGCTGCCAAATTTTTAGTCACAATTTTAAAACCTAAGAACAGTATTATTGTAATATTTTCCCAGAGGACAGTTATATAACTCAATCTCAGTCCTGCTTACCTATCAGAAATCCATGAAGCTTTCTAAGCTAATGTGTGCATGAAATAATATTAAAGAGAGACTTACTGAATCATAAGTTAAGAATTTGGGCCAAAATTCAATGCTAAACACCAACCCTGGGCAAATTATAGTGAGCAGTGTGTATATACACAAGGAACTTCACAAATGAGGCTCAACTAAAACCTTAGCTCATCATGCAGTCTCCTTTCTTCCTTCCTTCACCTTTCACACTAACAGTCTGCTTATTTCTCACTACCATTATGGAAAAGTTTACCAAAAACAGCAGAAGTGGGAAATTAGCACCTTTGCCTACCCACCTTTGAAGTTTTAAACACAATAAAATGTTCAATAGCTCTGCATTTCCATTCTTCATGGGATTACTCCATTTGTCCCAAACAGTACATTTTCTTTAATCTATTAGTAGTGTTTTTATATTGATCACACTACCTTTGATCATTAAGTCCTGATTTTTGACTTTAGAAGCTATTTAACTCTCCTTTATTTACTGATCTGTTTGATTACTGAGGATTTTTCTCCTCTCCTAAGACTGGGAATAATGCCATAACACATCCTACAACTATACATGCTCAGTGCCCCTCAGTGCTAAGCTAAACACAAGAAATGTCTTTCAGTAATGTCTCGATCATGAAATAGAATACTTCATTGCCTAGCCCTTTCTCTGTCTTTATGCTGAGTATGTCAGTATGAAGATACACCTTCATTACCCTTAAATGAATGAGTGTGCACTGCCAAACATTAGTCATGGAATGATATCCTAAGACCTATTCCAGAACGCAACTATTCTCCATTATATTTGCATGCCACACCATGGTATTAGATATCTTGGCATTTGTCCAGCCCTCCAAAAGAAAAGACACTCTCTCACAAATCCCTCATAAATACAAACCTATGCTTGCACGTATTAGACAGTGTCAAAGTCCCTGAGGTGACACAGCTTTGTCCTAAGCATATCAAGACTACCTTTTACTGTTCACATATCTTACACTGTTAGAACTTTTGACCTCCCCGCAGCCCTCAAAAAAACAGGGAAATAATATGAGAAGTGACATATAAAGAATTCAGGATTAATTTCCCAGCTCTTTTACACTATTATTTTACATGAGTACAAGCTATAAAACTATGTTCAATATTCTAATCTTGGCTTTCCTATTTTCTAGAGTCCACCCTTATACATCTCTTTCTCTCCCCCCTCCATCACTTCTATTTCTCATGAGCTGTGTTCACCACTATTTTTACTTCTTCTACTAGTTCCACACTGCTCACCATCAGTTGATACTTTGGAGTTCCTGGTCCTGGCACTGTTTTTTGCAAAGGTGGGGTTAAGAAAAACAGCAGGCAAGAGAAAGACCAAAACACAGGAAGAGCAACCTGAATGTCAAGAAGGACGGACATAGGGACAAAAGGGAAAGACATGCGATCATGTTCACAGTAGCAAAGAACAAACACAGGGCTTGGAGACACCATGAAAATATATAACCCTCTATTTCTCTGTGGATTAAAAGCAAGTTAAAACCGAGGGCCTCTGAGCCAGGAAGACCTGTCAGCCTCAGGTCCCAAGGCACTAAGCTATTGTAGGATAGGAGGAAAGATTCAACAAAGTGAATAGTTTTCTAACTTAACAAAATAGTGTTCTGCTCCAATTAGTAGTGATGGGTATTTTAGTATTCAAGAAAGTAGCATAAGGACAAAAATGTGTATTTCATTTCCTCTTTATTTTCCAACATTCATAGCAAAGACTCTTATAATGAAAGACAGATTGACCAGAGAAAAGGATAAGAAATTTATTTAATCAAAGTTTTAGTTCACACAGGATACTTTAAAAATGAAGACCCAAATACTCAGGGAAAACTATGTTTATACTTAGGTTTAATGAAGAATGCACAACCATGTATAGATGTGATTGGACAAAAAAGGTATGATTTAATAATATTAAGTAGAGGGAGTGGTTGCTAAACAAGGCCTATTTTCTCACATGCTCCTTGGTCCCTTGGTTTAGCATCTCTTAGTATGAAGTAGGACCCCTCATAAATGAAGTTTTATGGCTTACATTCAAGCGACCTCACTATGTTTCATGGCCTTCACTGGGAGAGTGTCCTAGTCCCCATGACCTGCCCTCAGAAAGAATTCTAGTTTCTATGCCATCTTTGTAAGAATAAACAGGGAAAGGAGAAAGAGAGAGAATTGTGTATGTTTCAAAGTACACAACTTGCTGAAGGGCTGCATTTTTCAATGTCAGTTATGCTTCAGTTTGTAAGGGCTTCTTCTAGTTTGACCAAAAACTTGACAAAGAAACTCCATAAGAGTTAGAGCTACTGTGTTCTGTGGCCCAGTCTAGCACTCCTAAAATTTCCTGTATAGGAAACTTTTATCTTCTGAATCCTTGGCAGAAACTGCATCATAGTGGGTGACCTATCAATGCTTGTTGAATAGAAATAAATCTGTTCTATCTTTAGGTGACAACGCTTTGGAAACATTTTCACTGTAACTGACATCTATGCAGTTAAGAGGCTTGTTCTTTTCAATGATTTCTTTTATGGCAAGGCTTGCTTGACAATTCTTTTGATCTTCCCACAGAGGTCCATTATTTATAGTATATTATTTAGAGTACTACTAATTTATTTGTGTATGGTAGGTCTCTAAAACAACATACATGCAAGTGTAAAAACCACAGATAACATACCTGGATATTTTATCTAATTCTTTCAACAGTAAAATGCTCCACAAAACCAGCCAGGCATGGGGGGGCACGCTGGTAATCCCGGAACTCAAGAGGCTCAGGCAGCAAGATCATTGAGAGTTCAAGACCAGCCTGGGCTGCAAAGTGAGCTCAGGCCAACCTGAATGGCATAGCTAGACCCTGTCTGAAAAGAACAAAAAAAATTTCCACAAGACATTCCATTTATCCAATGATGAAGTCTACTTTCTAAGGCTAGTAGCCAAAAATCATAATTTAATCATTGCTCATTTCATCCCTTCCTTCATACTGAAACAAAGCATATAAGTCTTCTAGGAATCAGATTCCATGCTTATTAAAGAGTAGCAACAATTTGAAAATGTGTGTCTTAAATACATATTGCAGAGAACTGGTGGTGAAACAATTATACCCTAACTATAGAGAAAATAAGTCTTTATGATTTCTCCCAATATCTCTTCTTAGGCTAAACTACAAATCCAGGTAGATTCTCACCAGATATAATAAACTTCATCTCTTAACTAAAACTCTTTCCATTTATTCAGTAAATATTTACTGAGGGACAGGGATATGGCTCAGCAGTACAATGTTTGCTTGGCAAGGGCAAAGTCCTAAATTCAATTAACAGCACAAAAGAAAAAACCTAAGTCACTCTTTTTTTGATTCACAGTACCAAAAAAAAATTTATTGAGTGTCTATTATGTTGGGACTGAACATATGGAATGCTGGGATCCTTGCAGGAAATGGGAACAAAGATAAACAAGATAGATCTAGTGACTTAATAGAGAGAAGGCAAAGACACTTTAAAAAAGTAAATATATAAGCAATCATCTCAGCAAAGATTTGATGAACCTTGAAATTACAAGTGCTTATGCTGTGACAATGTATACAAGAGACAATAATTTAGAATACAAGATTAAAGAAGGAATATCTCAGGAAAGAGATTTAATTGAGACCTAAATAGGAGCTGCCTAGAAAAGAATAGTGAAACAAAAAATGTGACATTTCATGTACTTCAGAAGCTGAAACAAGGCATGTATAGTGACTGTATGATATTAACTCATTAACAGTTGCAGGGGCCAGGGATATAGCTCAACAGCATAAGCAACTGCCTGGCAAGCACAAGATTCTGAGCTCAATTCCTGGTTAAAAATAATAATATTAAATATTATTATTATATCTTCCTGACCTGTAGAGTCATTTTTTACCAGTTCTCTAGAATATTGAGTGAATTTCATAAGCTTCCAGAAATACATTTTTTAATTGAGTGTGTAAGAAAGAAAGGAGAGTTTAGGACATAAACAAAATTTGGCTGAAATGATGTACAATGGACTCTTAGCTGGTTAGAGAAGGAGGGAAAGAAAGTTTGAGAGTAGCGCCTCAGTGGAAAAGATTTGTGATGAGGTATAAATATGAATGACACATTTTTTGAGGGTACATTGCATGCCAGGTATTTTCATTGGACAGAGTGTAAGGACTAAAAAGACAAGTTTTAGCCTTCAAAGAGCACATAAAATAGGTGTTGGGTAAATAAATATATACATAAATAAATGTGATCATTTTTAGTATTAGCATAAAGAAAGCAGCCACTGTGTAAGTCCCTTCTGAGCTACGAAAGGGCCAAAAGGCAGTGCTACAGAAAACAAAGAAAATATCAACACACAAGCACACAGACACACATAGGATCTCATGTCAGAATGCTAAGTTCAGTTTTTTGCTTTCTTATTCAAAGATGCTTAGTTTTTGTCTAAGATCAAATGTAGTATAAGAGCTGCTTTAATGTGATCTGCATGGTTGAATGTATGACATTATTTCCAGTGGAGATTTTAAGTAGAATGTATTGTTATCCTGGGATAATTGTCAAAGAGGAATGTAGGCAGTTTCTACCCAGCTCCATCTAGCACACACCACGTCTATGCCAAATCTTATTTTATGTAAAATAACATAACTGTTGACTGTGACAATGTGGAAAAAAACCTTCACTACTGAAATTACTTCAAAAAGCCAAAGAGTCAGGGAAGTGAAAGGCAGACAAAGTGTAAAAAAACATAAATACATACATTTAATTTTTTTTTTGATACTGGGAATCAAACTCATGCCCTCATGCTTGCTAGGCAGGCACTGTGCCACTGAGCCACATCCCCAGACCCCATAAATTTAGTGATATAAGTAACATGTGAGATTGGAAATTTCAAAAAACTGCTTTTTTATTCACTCTTTCAATGATCTGAAAGAAGGACAATATGAATAATTCTGAGGACAATGGAATCACTGAAGAGTTTCAAGGTGCAAAGTGACACAATGTTTTGTTAACTGTAAAATTCTCACTCTAAGAATAAATTGGAAGGGACTAGGTAGAAAGTTCCTCAAAAAGCACATTTTGAAATAGTCTCAGAGACATAATGGATTGGGGACTAATTGAGCTCAATATTATGCGTTGAGAATGTGATGCATATAGCTACCAGAATGACATATAAACACCTCAAACTCAAACATTCAATTCAAATGTTGAGCTAATTGTGTTGGTGAGTCTTGAAGGAGAAATAAAATACTGCCTCCAGGGTTCAGGCTTGGCTTTCATGTGGAGTTTTTCTTTTATGGTACCATTTACCAGAAAGGAAGATGTAAAAGAAAGACATTTGTGGAATAGGAGGGACCAACTGGGATCGAACCCAGGAGCAGTCTACTACTAATCTGACTTCTAGCCCATTTCATTTTTTTAAATTTTGAGACAGGGTCTAACTAAATTGGCCATGCTGGTTTTGCACTTGCAATCCTTCTGCCTCAGCCTCTCAGACTGCTGGAATTATGGGTATGCACCACCGTATCTAGTTAGAAAAAAAATTTACAAGAAAGGAAGTGACTTTCCAGGTCTATTATGAAGAAATTTATTTTTAGACATTTATAAGCCAGTTGTGTTAGTAGATTTCCAGGAAATATGTGTTTGAAGAGTTCAGAATTCAAAACCATCCAGAACTGGGTTTAGATCCTGCATCTATTAATTATATTTCTGTAATTTTGTAGGTCTCTTCATCTTTAAACCAATTTAACCTTACTCCTACAAAATGGTTTTAGTTAGTCATATTAATGTTCCTACAACACAATCTAAGGGTTGTAAAAAAATAAATTGTATATTCTCTATAATATGCAATTGAAAAAAGTTACAAAAAATAGTTCATCAAACAGAATACTTTGTGCTGTCATTGTTTGCTTGTCTGTTCATTGTTCATGCTTTGATTTTGTAACTTGAGCAACTACTTCTAAGATAACAACATATAATTTATCAACTAGTGATTTCTTACTGTTTTTTTTTGAAATTCTGTATTATTTCTACCCTTTCTTCTGTTTTGCTTTTTTTCTCTAAATAAAAAAAATAACTCCATGACATTTGGAGTGAGAAAAGGAAAACAGTACAGCAAGTAAAAGACATAGAGGAGAAAATAACAATACCTGGAATGTGGACTGAAGAGACAAGAAGCTCTAAGTCTGACAATTTTAGGAAAGAGAATTGTTAAGCACTTGACAGGGGAGGTAGGGGTGGTGTCTTCAATTCCAAAGCTGTAAAAAATAATAATAAGGGTGAGTTGAAGATCAGGAAGTATCATCTATCCTTAAAATAGCCTCAAATTTAGCAAGAGGAATAAAGGAAACCTTAGCATCGGTGCTCTTCTGAATTCATCACTACCTTTTCATATAAAGGATAAAGGGTGAAATAACCTAAAGAAAACCCTTGATTTTCCACAAACATATAAAATTTTCTTTCCACTCTTTCTCTCTGGCCTATACTTCATACGTGGTCAGAACATTTGTATTTTATGTGTGTAGAATTTACAGATTTATCATTGCATCTTCATATATATTGTAAAATTTCATGAAATCGATCTCAGTTTCTCCCTCGGGGTCCACTCATTGTGTCTTCCTCGAAGAAAAGCAGAGAATAAATTTGTCTTGGATCTGCTTGGTCTTCACTCCGTAAACAATAGGGTTCATAGCGGGAGGGATGGCTACGTAGAAGTTGGCAAACAGGATGAGAACATTGCGAGGGACTCCATGCCCAAAGCGATGAGCGAGGATGGAGAAGAAGGCAGGTATATAAAACATGAGGATAACACAGATGTGGGAGCCGCAGGTGCTCAGGGCCTTTTGCCGGGCACCCTGGGATGGGAGCTGAAAGACAGCATGGAGGATGAAGATGTAGGAAACAGTGATGAAGATGACATCTGAGATGACAATCATGAGAGGTACGGAAAATCCATACCAAATGTTGATGGAGATGTCAGCAGAGGAAAGTCGAGCAACACCTATGTGCTCACAGTATGTGTGTGGGATGATGCGTGTGCTGCAAAATGGTAACCGTTTTAGCAGAAAAACATCTGGTAGGATGACCACAAAGCTCCTCATGACAATGCTTGCCATCAATTTGATGGTCACCTGTGGAGTCAGGATGGTGTTGTATCTCAGGGGGAAACAGATGGCCACATAGCGATCAAATGCCATTGCTAACAGGATAGCTGAGTCCACAACAAAGCTGAAATGCAGGAAAAACATCTGAGTCAGGCAACCAGAGAAGGTTATTTCTTGGGAGCCAAACCAGAGGTTACTGAGTAATTTGGGCACTGTAGTAGTGGACAAGATGAGGTCTGTGCTGGCCAGCATAGAGAGAAAGAAAAACATGGGCTCATGGAGGCTCTGCTGAACTGCGATGAGGTCGAGGAGGATGCAGTTGCCCACAGCTGCCATGATATAGATGACACAGAAGGGAATCCCAATCCAGACATGGAACTTTTCCAGCCCAGGTATTCCAACCAGGGTGAAGGAACTGGGGTTAAAACAACTCAAGTTATACATGTTCTCTGCCATGTGGGATCCACTGGGTCTTGAGCCCTGAGGAAAAATCAGTTGTCATGATGAGCAAGGAAAGCTACATTTTCCACCTAACTTCTGGAAACTGTTGAGGTTGCAGTTGTCCCACTCAAGGTTTTTGCATAAGTTCCTTCTTTGCCTTTATTGACCTATGGAACTGACTCCTTCTTTTTCCCATTGGCACCACTGGATTTCTTTATGCATTTACTAGTAAACCATATGAAATTGTTATTTTTGTAGGTCAGAAACCTAATATGATTAAATGTAAATAACATTCTAGATACATGCAGATTATTGAGAATAAACACAAGTCGAATAGGATGAAAAACAATAAGAAAGGAGAGTGGGGAGAAGGAGAGGAAAAGAGAATAATAAACATGCTGAAAATATTATACTGGATAAAGAAAGGAGACTAAGACTTTTGAGTGGTACATATTATGTTTCAGACAATGAATTTGATAGCATAAAGCATATGGAGGAAACAAAGAAAGGCAAAAGAAACAAAAAGGGCAGATTCTAGTACTGGAGGTGATGTGGGAAGCTTTGTTTCACAGTGGAAGAAAAATGGTTCAAATTAAGACATGTGCTTATAGGAGTGTGAACATAAAAGAAGGACTGTATTAGAAAACACACAGTGACATCACTCAGACTTAGGCAGAGAACAGTGAGCTCAGAGGGTTATTTCAGACTTCAGAAGCAACATTCTACACCATGATGATCCCTGCTCTCTATTGTTAGTGGGAGAAACAAACCTATCAGTGAGTCTAACAATGCCTGCCTTGGAGAAAAGAGTGTGTGTTTTGTCCTAAAAAATGAACAGAGAAAACTGTCACTTCTTAGAGATGAAGTAGTTTTTTTGCCTCCAAAGGTTTCCTCTATGGTCTGCCAGGGCTTGGACCCCAAGTGACAAATCTAAAGATTGTATTAAACAGAGACTGCCTTTGGAAGTGGCTTTTGCATTGAAAATGCATTTTGAATATTAACTCCAATAATGTGATTCAGTTTATAAATTACTTTGAAAAAGGAAGCCAGATCAGGAACACTGACAGGAACAGTGACACCAGGAAGCAAGCAGAGTATTGGAGAAGCCCCACAGAGTAAGACCCACTCTGAGCTCACTTTTGAAGTTTATCTCTTACTCTTCCCAATGAACTTATAAAGTCATTTAAAAAGCTTGTAAGTAAAGAAAGTGGATTTTGCAAGAAAATCCTAAAAAATCTGTATTAGGGTGCTTGGCAGGGATCAGTACACTTGTGCACAGGAAAAGTGAGTGGATCCTTAAAGGACTTTGTAGCATCTCTTCAGATCAAAGCTCTATACAAGTGAGCTTTCTCTCTCTTAGGTTTGTCGCTGAAAGAATCCTTAATTAAGCAAAATGAATAAATCACATCTATCTATGAAAAATGTAACAGTTCCAGATCCAAAGGCAGATCCTGTATGAGTAGTCTAAGTTATATATCCTACTGAGGCTGACTGAAGTCCTACACAGGTGTTGAGCTCATACAGATAATGTGTAGCAGCAGGGTATCCATAAAATACTCCCTAAAATGCTGGCCACGTGATTTCCTGTAGCCAGAACAGAAAGTAGACTGCAATTTAGGATACACTGAAATTCAGCTTCTTGGTACAGGTTCACTGCCCCATAATAGAAAACACTTTTCCTCAGTTACAAGGAATATATTTAAGAGGGGGAAAATAAATCACAAATCATTAAAACTACAATGGAGAGTCAAAAGAAAACATCCTAACCAACGTCAGTTGCTATAATCAAATGTATTCTGATTTCACTTGTTTTGCCCAAAGAGCTCTTTTCTTCTGAGTTTCTGGCTGTGTCTCTGGTTACATTAGCTGGTCTCCACAAGAAATTGAGAGTCTGCTGCCAGGCTCTTTCTGCTTATTACAGAATCACAGGTATTTCCAAAGGCCATGCCCTTCAGGGCACAGGCCATAGTTGGATGCAGACTAAACTACAAACTATCATTTTGCTTGATAAAAACAGACCTGGTAAATATTCTGTCATGAATTGACTATAGTTTTAAACTCACCATGTCTCTTTTGTCTCCTGGTTACCAAGCTTGCTGGGAAGAATCTATTTAGAAGGAAGGGAGTAAAATTTTAAGACTCTTGCAAGAGCTAAATGAGAACATTTATGTATTCCTTTTTATTCCCAAGACATTGTTCAGGTTAGATGAGGCCCTTTATTCGCATGTCCTCGAGAGGGCTGGCACCAATCAGAGTAAGTTACTTCTCTTGAGAGGGAATGTACCTGAGGTTCTAATGGCCTGTGGATATTGAATCCCTGGGAAATACAGTCCTTGATACATTCAAACAAAATCAATTGAGGACAAAATTTGCAGAAGCCTAAGAATATTCCTGTACTTTCAGTATTTTTAATGTTTATTTGTATAAATTTGAACTAATATTATACACATATGTTAAAAGTATCTATATTCTTCATATGGGAGCATGAGTCCTTCAACTTTGTCCTCAATCTTTTCTTAGCTATTCTTAGCACTCTACATTGGCTTGAAAGCTTATTAGCTTTTCAATGTACAAAAACAAAAACATGATATGTTAATGACATTGAACACATATACTGCAAATGTTACAAATGTACCTACGCTTCACATAGCTTCTTTTAATTTTCCCAATAGTACATTGGGAAATATTACAACCCCAAAAACAAATATTACAGTCCCAAATATTACAACAAATTTACAAGAATCAACACATTTTTTGAATTCACAATATACTGGTATCCAATAGCCAATGTAATAAAACAATTACCATAAACTACATTGCTTAAAATAACAGAAATCTTACAGTTCTGCCATTCAGAAGTACACCACTTGCTCAAAAGGCTAAAAACAATGTGTTGAAGTTACATATCCAGGTAACAGAAGCCTCTTCTTGTCTTCCAAGCTTGCAATGCTTTCTTTTTGGCAGTTACATTATCCTCTTCCACTTTTAAGAAACCTTATTTATGCATTTGTATGTACTGGATAACCCAGCATAATAATGCTAATTTAAGTGCACTGATTACTTTTACCTGAATTTCAACCTACTGCATTCAATATGATGTTGTCAGTAATGTTTAATATGATGTGGGAAGATCTATCTATCTATCTATCTATATCACTTTCTTTTTCAATTCCATTGTTGATGGGTATACAGGATGTTTCCAGGATTTAGCTACTATGAATTTTGCTGCTATAAACATTGGTATGCATATATTGCTATAGCATGGTATCTTAAGTTCTTCAAGGAAGGTAACTAGAAGGGGAATAACTAAGTCATGGAATTTCTAATTTTAGTTTATTGAGAAATCTCCATAGTGGTTTCCATAGTGGTTGGATTGTATCATACTAAAAAGCTGCTATACAGCAAAAGAATCAATCAGTATAGCTCAGAGGCACAAATGCCTGCCTAGTAAGCATGAGGTCATGAGTTCAATCCCTTGTACCATCAAAAAAAAAAGAGAGAGAGACAACCTACAGAATGAGAAAAAAATTTTGTCACCTACTACTCAGACTAAAGATTAATATCTAAAATATACAAAGAACTCAGGGGATGCTTGGCTTTTTGTGCAAGGAACAAGTGGCTGTGGAGGTTCCTCCTGGCTTCCGGAGAGCAGAATCCACTGGAGACAAAAGAAGGACTAGTGCCAAGAAGCACATGTAGCCCTCTTTGAATAAATCCACAGACAGAGAGAAGAAAGAATTAAGTACCATTATGAAAAAGCTAACATGAGATCACACACAGACTGGGGGCCAAGTACCTGCAGAGGAGCTGAGACTGCTCCAGTACCTGAGGATGCAGGAGGGGATTCACCACACACCCAGAGGAAGCTTTGGAACACCACTCAAACCAAGGAAATAAAGAAAAATGACAAAAGGAAAGACCAAAAGGCAGGCTCAAATCACCAGCCCATCTCAAGTAAGCCTGGGAGCCATGTACATAGAAGAAAATAGAAGCCATATACCTGAAATGACTGAAATGATATCATCTGAAATAAAGAAGCAACTAGGGGAAGCTATGGAGAAATTCCAATCAGAAACAATTGCCCAGGTAAAAGAAGAAATGATAAAAGTAGTGAAAGAAATAGTGAACACATCTAGTAAAGACACAGCTAAAAAATTAGAGGAACAAAGCAAACAGATAGAATCCCTAAATGAACACTATAAGAAAGAATTCAAAAAAGTTAGACCACCTAAAATTAAAGAACCACTCAAGAAATGGACAAGAGAAATGAACAGATACTCCACATAGGAGGAAGTACAAATGGTTAATAAATACATGAAAAAATATTCAACATCTTGGATCATTAGAGAAATACAAATTAAAACAACACTAAAATTCTATCTTATTCCAGAAAGAATGTCAACTATCAAGAAATCAAACAATAACAAATTCTGGCTTGAGTGTAGTGAAAAATGAACCCTCCTACATTGTTGGTGGGTCTGTAAACTAATCTTTTTTATTTTGTCAGTGTTCCTTATATCTCACTTTTTTTCACTTCTTTTTTTAGTTTTTAAATTTCATACTTAATTTTATATTATTTTTTAATTTTCTAATTTTTTACTTTTATTAATACATGCTTATAGTACATAATGATTACATTCATTGTATGGGGTTGGTACATATATATAACTAATTTCAATTCTTTTTTCTTCTTTACATTACCCTTTTATTTTTCCAGTGTCAGATTCACTTATTTATATCATAAGAACTTATAAACATAATTATGTATACATATTAAAAAACAGACATATTAAAAACATATATAGATCTATGTGTCTGTATATATACATACATATATAAAACACACAGGACAATTATACTGTCAAGATATACTTTTAGGTACATTGTCTATGCTGGGATTAAAATAATTTTTTTCTCTTTTTTCCTATTATCTGCCTTTTATTTGCACTTTGTATATATTATATAGGGCATATACTATATATATATAAATAATTGTTTTCATATAAGATTAACCATATGGTACTTAAACTTGTATATCTGTGTTACTTCTCTTAACATTCTGGTCTCAATGTGCATCCATTTTCCTACAAAGAATTCAAGTTTACCCTCCTTTACAGCACAGTAGTACAATACCACATTTTCTTTATCCATTGATACATTGGTGGACATATAGGTTGTTTCCAAGACTGAGGTATTATGAATTGTGCTGCTATTAATGTGGGTATACATGCACTACCAAGGAATGATGTCTTTAACTCTTTTGGGAAGATACTTAGAAGGGAAATAGCTGGGTTAAATGGAATTTGTATTTTTGGTTTTTCTCAGGACTCTTTATACTAATTCTCATAGTGAATGTATCAGTTTACATTTCCACCAACAATGAAGAAGGATTTATTTCTCCCCACAGCCTCAGCAGCATTTAGTATTGATTGATTTCTTAATGGTAGCCATTCTTTCTGGAGTAAAATGGAATCTCAGCATTGCTTTAATTAGCATTTTTTGAATGGGCAGTGATATTGAACATTTTTCATGTGTTTATTGGTCATTTGTGTTTCTTCATCTGAAAAGTATGCTTGGCACAGTGCCCAGTTCTGTAAGAATGAACTACAGTATTGTTAATTACTCCAAGATTACTTAATTACTCTCATCCCAAGAAAATGAATTAATAGCACAGCTACGTCACCTTGGCTATAGTAACAAAATCAGCATCAGTTATAATGTCCAATGCAAACTGAATATTGACAGACTCTAAGAACTAGTAAAGTACCTTCCTTAACCTAGAAGCAAGATGTATAATTAGAATATGAGCACTAAGAAAAACCAAATACTGACCTATAGTAAACATCTATTAAATTTTATCTCTACTAACAATGGAATAGTATTCAACAGCAATAGCATAAAGTTAACCATCTGGAAATTCATAAAGTGTAGTACTTATACTAGTAAAGTTAGAGGGAGAGAGAAACTGGGGGGGTGAAGAAAGCAATTTGAAAAATCAATCAATATACACTTTCACCCACTAGAAATATTGATTGAATGCAGTATCGCAAGATAGTATCAAAGAAATTTAAAGATGTAATTGATTTTTATTTGTGATTCTAGATGGGGAACACCTCAGGCTATTAAAAAAATTCCAATGAGCTGAGCAGAAGAGACAGGATTTATAGGCAGAATATGGTTGAAGAAAGCAGAAACAACAACATTGGTTGTTTCAAAGTTTTCTTCTTTTTTTTTTTAAGATAAAGCAATTTTAAATTAGGTGCATACCCTATGCCCTTACTACAAACTGCTTTTCTTGACAAATTATGAAGTAGTTCAAGTAAGTATGGGTGAGGCTGTATTACTAAATGGTGCCAGTAAAACCACATAATTTTTTGGCATGTTGCAATCTTTGTTTCCCATTTAGTGAATGCTGCTATAGAATCAGAGAGCAACAAGGACATTATTAGATCTGTTTTTCAACTAGGATTTAGTAGCAATTGAGGTTCCTTGATTTTAAACCCTTGGCCACAAGATCCAAGTTCCCTCATTTGCACATTACCACTTCAGGGCCAAGGGGTTAAATAACCAGCACAAAAGGTACTGCACATCTGATTGCAGCATTTGCAGAACTGAAAGGAAAGGAGGTTGTGCTACATGTTGAAGGGATTGTGGGCCACAGAAAGAAGACACCAGAAGATAAAATGTCACATGAAGTCTTCATGGTCTTGTGCATATCCTGCATGCTAACCACCATAATCTGCCAGACCATCTTTCATGGTGACCTTTAATGCCTCTCCAGAAACCACACCTTTCTTCTTTTTGGCTTTGCTTTGCTTTGCTTACTTCTGTTTTTCACAGCAGAGTACAGACAATGAATTGGTAATCTTTTTCAAGTCATCAGTTTCCAATGAAATACACACATCTTGAATGAAGGCTTCTCCCTGATAAAGCTGGCATAATACAGTGACTTTTCATGTTGTGTAATTTTATCTTTTAGTAATCTGACAAACTTGAAGATGGATTCCGTAGAATCTATTTCATGTGTTATTCCATCTGTTATTAACATCAAAAGTTTCTTTTGCTAATTCGAGGTCTGACTCTTCCGGTAATTTCTTTAGGCACGGTTTATCTGCTGCTTGTTCTTCCCATGTTATCATTTTAGGTTCTTCAGGTTCTTCTGACCTCTTTTTAATTTCTTCTTGCCTTTTCTCCTGTTGTCGTTCTTTCTCTTTTATCTTCTCTGCTATATGTTTCTTTTATGAAATTTTTACCTCTGGTTTTACTGCCACTTCCTGTTTTTTGGGAGCTTTTTCATCATCATCATCATCATCATCATCATCATCATCATCATCATCCCAGTTATCCTTAACGTGCTCATCTGCATCCTTGCCCTCGCCTTCCCAGCAGATGCCTGCGCCCTGGGAGTTGGAGTCCCAGTTCCTCCACCACTGCAGCCTCTGCCGGGCAGGGATGGCATGAGCGGCAGGGGTGAGTCATTGAGCAGGTTTTCCAGGGGCCCACGCAGGGGCTCAAGGGAAATTATATTGTTTGATCAGTTCTCTGTGCCTGTATCTGGCAGCTTGAGCAACTGTTGTGAAGACAACACTATGCAATGTAACAGCTATGGTTCAATTCCTATCATCTTGTTTTGAAATCCTGGATCACTATTGTTCGTTATTGATGATGTTGTTAATGTTGTTATTTGGCTTTCCTTGCAGCTGTTTGTTTGCTTAATTGCCTTTTGATTTTTTCTGTGCCTTTTTGCCCTTTAAAATTTTTTTTAAAAAAAGTTAAACAGAAAGGATTTCCTTACTACACTGACTCAAGTTGACTTTAATCTTTTTTTTTTTTTTAAACATTAGCCAGTCGAGAAGTTCAGTTTGATTGCAAGGTACTCAGCACAAGTGACTCCATTTTGGTTTCTTAGGTCTGCTAAGGATTAATGCAGAGGTTAGTTCAAAACAATGATCTGGAATAAACTATTGAACACAGAAAGATGCCCGAGCTTAAATTTAGCTGCACAGAACTACATAAATGGTACATGTGCACATATTCCTAACATCTTAGTTTACTTTATGACTTCTGATATTTTAAAAATAAATGAATCTAGCAGGCTAAATATTTGAAAGAGCTAAAACTAAAATGTAAAACACTAAGTAAATAATAAGTCTATCATGTAAGCCCAGTATAAAGCTAGACATACTCCTATTGCAACACACTTATAGAAAAATTGAACAGAATAATCCAGTGTATGTAAGAACTTAATGCATAAAAATAGAAGCCCAGTAGTCAATATGAAAAGACACAAAAATTATTTTTTACTTACTTAGAAGAAAGAAATCAATAAATGCTTATTACTACAAATCAAAATCTGCTTAATATAAATTAGTTACATTTTTATAATCAGTTATTAGAAACAATAAAAAATAAGGAAAGTGAATACTATAAAAAATCTGAATTGAAAGCCCAGTGTGGTGGCACATGCTTATGATCCCAACACTCCCAGGCTGAGGCAGGAGGATCACTGTGAGTTTGAGGCCAGTCTGGGCTGCAAAGTGAGTTCAAGGCCAGCCTGAACTTCATAGCACAGTGAAACTTAGTCTCAAAAAGAAAAAAAATCTGAAATGAAGTTGACTTTGCAAATCATTCAATGAATATTTCCATTTTCCCTTTCTGATAAAATGACCTGAAAAGTTTTATTACCATGGATGATTTGAATCAAAAGAAATATCTAAAAAGAGGCATAATCTAGTTTGTAAATCTTTCATATTGTTCTCCCAAGTCTTCCCTAGTATCCTATAAGCCAACATGCTCCAGTTTTGCCTTGAAAGCCTGTATTACATTTTGGTCAACTTCAACCCCAAAGGGAGAACAAATAGTGTCTTTGGCAATTTACCTAACCTATTTTTTTCTCATTTGTTCACTGGGAAGTTACTATTTTGCAATATGACTAGGGCATTAAGAAAAGCAAATGGGGTCTGCAGAGGGGTGGAGATTGCCTGAGGTGAGTCCCAGTGACCTGGGGAAAGATGGAGACCTACGCTCCCAGCTTTTGAGTTTCTGGGGAGCTACCGGGATCCTGGACTGGGTCCAACAGATTGCAGGGTCACAGTCAACCATGCTAAGCAGCCTTGTTTCAGTCCAGGAGGCAGAAACCTTGCACAAGGACTCTGGGCTCAATTGGGCTGGCTTGGGGACAGTTTGCAACCAGCACTGCCAGCTGCTGAGTTCATATCTACACCCCTAGGACAGGGGATTGTGACCCAGGGGTTCTGCTGGGCCCAGTTCTCCACACCCAGCTTCTGAATCTCAATTAAGAAAGCCAAGAGTCTGCTGAGGGGTGGAGATTGCCCAAGGTGAGTTCCAGTGACCTGGGGAAAGTTTGAGACCTATGTTCTGGCTTTTGAGTTTCTGGGGAGCTCCCGGGATGCTGGACTGGGTCCAGCAGATTGCACAGCCTCAGTCAACCATGCTCAGGGGCCTTGTTTCAGTTCAGGAGGCAGAAACCTTGCATGAGGACTCTGGGCTCATTTGGGCTGGCCTGGGGAAAGCTTAAGATCAGCACTGCCAGAGTTGAGTTCATATCCACACCCTTAGGACAGGGGATTGTGCCCCAGGGGTTTCGCTGGCCCCAGTTCTCCACACCCTGCTTTTACCTCTCAATTTAGGGAGACAAGTACCTGCAGAGGAGCTGAGACTGCTCCAGTACCTGAGGGTGCAGGAGGGGATTCACCACACACCCAGAGGAAGCTTTGGAACGTCACTAAAACCAAGGAAATAAAGAAAAATGACAAAAGGAAAGACCAAAAGGCAGGCTCAAATCACTAGCCCATCCCAAGAAAGCCTGGGAGACATGTACATAGAAGAAAAATACAAGCCATACACCTGAAATGATGAAATGACTGACATGATATCAACTGAAATAAAGAAGCAACTAGGGGAAGCTATGGAGAAATTCCAATCAGAAATAATTGCCCAGGTAAAAGAAGAAATGATAAAAGTAGTGAAAGAAATAGTGAACACATCTAGTGAAGACACAGCTAAAAAATTAGAGGAACAAAGCAAACAAATAGAACCCCTGAATGAACACTATAAGAAACAAATGGAATACATAAAGCAGATTCAAAGAGACATACAGGAAATCAAAAATTCTATTGAAAGCTGTCAAAACCACCTCAATGAAAGTGAAGATAGAATTTCAGACCTCGAAGATAAGATCACAGCTAGTGAAAAGGAGAGGAAAGATCTTTTTAAAATAACAAAGAATCAGGAAATAACAATTCAACAGCTGCAAGATGATGCAAAGAAAAATAACATAAGATTAATAGGGATTAATGAAAAAGAAGGGGACAGCCCAAATGATATCAAGAGGATATTTACAGAAGTAATAGCTGAAAACTTCCCAAACATGAGAATGGAAACTGACATTTGGATTATTGAAGCATATAGAACTCCAAATAGCCATAACAAAAATAAAACTACACCCAGACACATAATAATCACCATCCCAGAAACCCACCATAAGAACAGAATACTAAAATATGTTAGAGAGAAAAGACAGATCACCTATAAAGGAAAACCTATCAGAATCACAGCAGACTTCTCAACACAAACAATGAAGTCAAGAAGAGCATAGAGTGAAGTATTTCAGTTCCTAAAGTAAAACTACTTCCAATCCAGACTGATGTACTCTGCAAAACTGTCCTTCAAAATGGATGGAGAAATAAGATACTTCCATGACAAAGAACAGCTGAAAAACTTCATGATCACCAAACCAACCTGTCATGCTTTATGTCACTGGCCCCCAGGCCTCATGTATTTGCACTGTGCATTTGTGATTGGTTCATTGTCTAGTGCTTGGATTGGTGGTGTCAGTGCTACACCCTCCTAGGGGGTGGAGCTAGGATGTGATGTAATGGCAGGAAGAAGGGGTGTCTCTCTCTTACCGGTTTCTGCCTTGCTGTTTGCAGCCACCATGAACTGCGGCCCCACCATGCCACCCTGTCTTGGAGCCAACTGACTATGGACTGAAACATCCAAAAACTGTAAGAAATAAACCTTTCCTTTCCCAACTTTGAGTATCAGATATCTTGTCTCAGTGATGAGTAAAAAGTAACTAAGACAGAATTTGGTACCGAGGAGTGGGGTCATTGCTGTGACTATACCTGACCATGTTTTTTGAGAGACTTTGGAAATGGCTTGTGGGCAGAGTTTGGAAAGGTTCAGATATGTTGCCTGGATGCATAGAGCTGGAGCAGCTTAGGCTGTTCTGTAGAGGAGATTC
>PVJX010003635.1:61634-105857 GCA_004027295.1 Dolichotis patagonum | reverse complement strand
CCAGGCTGACCTTCCTGCCTCTGCCTCCCACTACTAGAATTATAGTCTCCCACTGCAGCTGATATGTACCTCGATAACAAAATTGCCAGTATAGTATTTTCAGCGAGTCCTACAAATGATTCCACTAATTACTGAACTTAAGGAGGTCATAGAACTCCTGAATTTATAGCCAAATTGGTCAAAAGTGTGGGTAGCCTAGGAACTCAAAGGACAGTCTTATGTTAAATCGAACCTTCACTCATGACACTAGTTCCAGCTTGTTAGCATTAGAATTGTAGTGGGTTATACCCAGTTGAGGTTAGATCAGTTGGATTAAAGCTAAACAGTGACTTTTTACAGGAAAAAAAAATCATTAATTTTTGTTTTAAACACTTATCAGTTTTATTGATTTGACCGAGAACCAGCTTTTGATTTCATGGATTTCTTCTTGTTTGCTGTGTTTTATGTCCTTAGTTTCTGCTCCTGTCTTTATTATTTCCTTCCAATGCTTATTTTGCTTTTCATTGGCTTCTTTTTCTAATTTCTTATGGAATTATGCCATCTTTCCTATCTTCTTGCACAGTGACATCACATTTATAGTTTGAAATTGGCCGCGGTAGGAGTTTTTCATGCAAATCGGCACACCTCACAAACTTGTTTCCTTCCACCCCCATCCTGATAGCCAGTTGTTAAATGTTACCTTCCTTTTTTTTAAAAAGTTTTATTATTTTTTTTTTAATCGGTACCGGGCATCAAACTTCCAACAACAGACTTGCAAGGCAGGCGCTTATGCCACTGAGCTAAATCCCCAGCAGTTGTTAAATGTTTACCAGCAGAATGCTTGCAATGACAGCAACACAGTTCCTTTTAAATTTTCTCAGGGGACGTAACATGAGAAAATGACCTCAAATCAAAAGTTAATGTAGAAAATGGAAGAATTTACCTGTGAAAAATGTGTTAAAACAGATTTTAAAATCTCAAACTCTATAGGAGTTTTGGTGTTGGAGATACAAAACTAGGATATGCAGCCACTGTTAGCGATTTCATTGAATTTTTCTTTTTCATTTGAGGAAAATGTCTTGATTAGATGATCTGCAGAAGTTCATTGCAGCTGTGTGGTTCTATAGTAAATTATTTCCCAGAAGATGGTAGGAAAGCTGTTTTTATTGCTAATGAAAAGCTGGTGAGAGTTACTGCTGAGGGACTATGCATTGCCCTCTTAAAAAGCTCTGAGATTGCCAGACCTAATAGATGGAAAAGAGTGGAAATAACAGAGTTAGGTAGGTAGAGTCTATGATTTGTAAGAACCATTAGATGCTTTGACACAAGTTGTCACTTAGGTTTTGTGGATGCCCTTCTAAACAAAAGCGTTAGGGGAATTCTTGGGCAGTTTCTGTCTTGGTGTGAGAGCTTAGTCCATGTGTTGGCATTAAGCAGAGCTTCCATTAATTGATCAGCAAAATGCTGTTGTACAGCACTAGGAGATACTGGTAAAAGCCCGTTCTAAAGGAAATTTTAGTAGTTAATTTCTGGACTGCCACAACTCTTTGATACCACTGATTTTATATTAAGCTATTGTAATGTCTGTCTTCTCGTCCTAAACTATGGTTTGTTATTTTTGCATTCTGAGGCGCTGACAGTTAATGACTTAAGAAATTATATTGAATGAATGAGCAGTTAGAGGAGTATTTGTTTCATTCCTTTATGACAGTTAGGCAACCCAGAAGATTAAGAAAAATTAAATTTCAGGAATATTGAGAAATTGACCTTTTAAGAGGATGTAATGTCAAGTATTAGTGACAAGTAAGTTTTGTTCACTTTACTCTTTGATATTTAGAAATTGTAATAAGCTATATATAAATAAATTATATATTTTTTCAATTTAGGAGCCAGTATCCTGGTGATACCCATAGTGTGTTACCCTGAGTAGTTACTGATAATGAAGCAAAGAAGACTCTTCAGGTAGTCTCTTCTTGTTATTACCCTTAATTCAGCCAATTTTTAGTCAGACATTGATGGAACACCTAATATGTGCATAGTTTTATTCCAGATTTGCCTACAGATTAAAGAGAGAGCCTCTAGAATTCTAAACAAACTTAACATCTAACATTTATTATATACTTTCTTTTCACACCTAAACATATAATTAGTACAAAAATCAAGGTAAAGCACAAAGGGAAGAAACATCCATAATCTCGTTACCTCACCATAACCACTATTAGTGTTTTGGCAATGCCTTTTTTCTATTATGTATCTACAAACGCTTGTTTAAAATAATATATGTGAACTAGGTGGTATGTCTAATAGAGAGGGTACTGGGTTTCTCTGGAGATAAGTTTCATTCTGGCCTTACTGCTATGCATCTTGACTTTGGGAAAGACCCTTTGCCTTTCTGGAGTTCTCTTTCTTAAAATAGAAGAATTTCATTGAAATTGAGTACTCTGGAAGACCAAGACTGCAGAAGGACAAAATGAAAAACATTTCCTTAAATCCATGTGTTCACCTCAGTGATAAATCAGATTTAAAAGTGTGAAAGTAGTGTATGTATTTCTCATTAATGTCTTTAAATTTTGTTGTCATTGCCCAGCAATATTTGAGGTAAAAAACTTTTCCAGGAACCAGAACCACAACCTGAATCAATGTATTTATTTCAGTTGATAAATAGGTTTTTAAGAAAATGCAAAAATAATTACTTTAAGCTTGTTATGCTGCTAGAAATAAGAAATACAGACACTACTATTTTAAGTACATACCATTTTGTCAGTAAAGCGTACTAAGGAGAAAAAAACAGCAACAATATTACTTGATTCTTTTTGCACCTCAAGAAAATTGATTTTACTCTCTCTCCCACTCTGTGCATATTGTGAAAATGTAGATTGGTATGCAAGAACTATTTCATGTTAGACATCGAGCCTTTAAAAGTGTTAAAAGGTGTCTGGTTTGTCTTAGAAGGGTCGGTTTGCACATCAAACAATTTTTGTTGAACAGTTAAGATGTCCTTTTACTTTCACCATTTTGCACTAGGAATTTTTGCATGCATTTTAACGGTTATTTAAGAGTCCCCATGTGCTTAGAAAAGAATCTGAATATATGTGCCTTTTAAAAAAAAAGGCTTCAGCACAATGTAGGTTACTCCATCAATACCATCAAATGACTGGGAGCCGTGGTTGGAACAATATGTAAAAATACAGCTTGTGAAAGATTTCCTTTATTAACTGTCATCATTCGCAGAATATATGTTCAAATAAACGTTGTGTAATAACTAAATTTGAGATTAATAGGCCCCTTAAGAAACAGCGAAGTCATTCAGAATAGTCAGTGAAAAATAGGCTGTAAGACTGTAACGTGCACATATTGTCCTGCTTACGTGCTCTCTCTGGGGTCGTTCCCATTTATCACTGTCGGCTGGCTCTGTTCTCATTAAAACACTCTTGCACAAAAGCAACTTAATTTTCTTAAGAGGAGAGGACACCTGATTCAATTTAGCACCCGGAAACAGTAACTCGAATATATTTTTTTCCTTGCCTGAATTGAGATGAATAGTTACAAATAAGAATAGCAACTCCCATTCACCTTAAGATTGAGGATGTTAAGTAATTTTTCCATGCTGGTATCAAGAAATGGACCTGTAGAAATAGGCAGGAAATCTAGCTTCCTCTTAGGAAAACAACTGGATGTTAACCATTTACTCTAAACTCGTATTTCTTTCCATTCCTGAGATATTGTTTTACAAACAAGGAATTAAAGAGGTCTCAAATTAATCTTTTAAGTTGCCCCGGTAGAGGTAAATAATCTTTATTAAGATTTCTGTTGAAAAGACATATTCAATTATAGTTTTAAAATAGCATTCTACTATTTAGCTATTGCTCTTCAAATACAGTGATATGCATAAATGAAATGAAATGAAAGATACTCCTTTATTACTGAACATAGTGCATAAACTCATATTTTAATTGATATTCTCTTGATAGCCTGTAGTATTGCCTAATAGTACTTATCTGATACAAATATATAAATGTATAATTGAAATTTCACATATTACATAGTTTTACAATGAAAATAGTTCTTAAGTGGTAACAAAACTAGCAAAAGAGTTGATAATGTGAGAAGTATAGTTGTCTTTGAAAACTGAACTTTTTTTTTTACTTTTCTATATAGCATTTTTGAAAGGTCCTTACAAATATAAAATTTTTGTATTCCCATATTAAAGATCAGGAATTGGAATTCAGTCTCTGGTGTTTTAAGTGTTTATGTGTTTTTTAAACTGAATTTAAAATGAATAAAAACATTGTGGTATTTAAACTCAGTGGAGTATTACTATGCCACAAAGAAGGATAAACTTGTATTATTTGTAGAAAAATAGATGCACCTTAAGAGCATAATATTAAATGTAATAAGTTACACAGAAACACACTGAAATATTGCATGGTTTTATTATAAGAGAAGCCCAAAGTATAAATGAATTAAAGAGCAAATAAAAGAAAGATAAACGGAGATAGATCTTTTGCAAGAGGGACGAGGGTCAAGAGGAGGAGGTAGGGAGGGTGGAAGGGGATGAGAGGATAGTTAAGATGTGCTGTGGGTATGTACCAACTCTCCATGATGAATGTAGTCATCATGTACTGCAAACATGTATGAATAAAAGGCTTTTTTTTAAAAAGAAAGAAAATGATATCGAAGCAAGTTCTGTGTCCTGTGAATAGATGTCACGTGATGAGGGACTATATTTACGTAGACGAGGAACTTTTCCAGGTTAAAGACGTTCATTGGGCTTTAGTATCTAACAATCATGACCTAGAGTCAGTTGTCATTTCCTTATTTTGCCTGTCTTTTCCTTATATTGCCATAGGCAACGGGAGCAAGAGATTGTGCTAAATAAAACTTAATACTGCCTACTCAAATTTTTATCCTAGAGGGAGGACGATTAGTCCTGTATTATTTTCTCCCTTTTTTGGAGTCATGGTTGGCGTCAGTTTGGCTTCAAGGCGTAGAAAATCAGACCGCAAGTGGCATAAACAAGCAGGGGCTTATTTTTCTCATATCCAAAGATGCCTGGAGGTCATGTCTGCTGGTTTGGGCTGTGGCTCGGTGCTATCAGAGTGGCATCTTCGGGGCGCCCTTCCGGGCTGCAGGACGGCGTGCCCTGCCCTGGGTGGGAAGAAGAGGCCCTGCCGACAGCCGCCGCACACCCCCATTCCCACCACCCAGTGGCTCGCATTGGCCAGGGCTATCTTGCATGGCTACTTAGCTTCTCCTGTTTCATCTGTACTTTTTGCATCATGTTTAATAACTGCTTGCTTTTCTGAGATGGTTCCACCATTTCTTCTAAAGGTTTTTGTTTGCCTTTCCCATTGAGGTCTTTAATCAGCCTCGTGCTGTTCCTGTTATGTACGGTGAGCAAGCGTAGCCAGCTTTCTCCCATCCTTCGCAGTAAGTAAGGGTTGTTACACAAGAATGCACTTTGTTGTAGGTTATCAAAAGGACCGTAAGGAGCAGTTTGGCATTGGCTTCTTTCGGGGTCTCAGGAGTTCCTCCGGTCCTTGACCCCTTTGTCTCTTCTTTAGCAATAGCTTGGGATTCTTGAATCAGGCGGGGAGGGTACGCTCAGGTCCTGCATCCACCTCTATGCAGGCCGTGTGTTCCTTGCTTGCATCTGCAGGGGTTTTCCGGGTGCTCTTCACACAGCAGCGGGCCTTCCGGCCGTCCACTCCACTTTATGCAGGTGGCTCAGCCCCAGGCCTCCGCGGTGGTATCTGGGTGCTTCTTTCCTCGTGGTGCACCTGAAGAATCGTCTTGTGCACTTTGTCACTCAGGCTTTGTCACACCTGATTATCTGGCACCAATTATTTGTTTTGTTTTGTTTTGTTTTGTTTTGTTTTGTTTTGCTTTAGCTCAGTTACATACTTAAAATACTATTTCGTCAATGTCTTCCCTTTACTGAATGGTGTGAATTTAAGGATTATTTACCTGAAATACCTTCTCACATCCTTCTATCCCCGACCTAGTCCTTTCAGAGCAGCTCTGTTATATCTCATGGTTTTTTGGGTACTTTCAGTTACAAAAACTCACATAATTAAGCCAGACAGGGTGGTGCTTGCCTGTAATCTAGCACTCTGGGAGCCCAACCTGGGCAACGTAGTGACTTACCAAGGCCTTGTCTGGGTTCAATTTCTAGTCCTGGAAAAATAAAAAAGTCCTATGTTTACTAATTAGGATTAACATTTAGGCATTACATAGTCCATAATGCAGAGCAATATAATTAAAAACTTCAAATTCCCTCTTTCTTAACCTAGGTCTAACCTGTATTTTTGAAGTATAGAAACTTACACTTTTTAGTTAATAATATATTTACAGATAATACTACAAATTTAAAAATCAGCCCTGTGAGGAGTAAGCTTGGTGTGTTTCATTATTTATTTGTTTGTTTTTTACTGTTTTTGCCTTTCCCACCTCTGACCTCTGAAGACTCAGGGTGGGAGTGGGACGGAGGCGCACAGGAATGGCGTGGGGGGCAGTTGTATCTCACCAGTGCTATTGTAGTAGGGGCCGCAGTGCCCTCTGTCACCACTCGTGTCCAGGTGCTTACTCTGTGTTGTGGTTTGGGTGTTGAAAGTCTCCCACATGTTACATGGCCCACATGTTAAATGTTTGTCCCCAGCCTGCGGCACTACGTGGAGGGAATGGACTGTTTAGGAGGTGGGGCTCAATGGAGGGGAGTTAGGTCATTGGGGTGGGCCTTGAGGGGGATGTTGGGACACCAACGTCTTACGTGCTCTCTTCTTGCTTCCTGTCTACCATGACGTAAGTAGCTTTGCTCCACCACACACTTCTCGCCATCACAGGCAATACTAATTCACCATGGGTTTAAACCTCTGAAACTGTGAACTACATCAAATATTTTCTTCTCTTAAGTGGTTTATGTCTGATGTTTTGTACAGTGATGGAAACCTAGGTTTTTTGCTAGGGTTCTTTTTGCTTTTTTTGCTAGGGTTAGGGGCGAGGGTTCTTTAGAGTATACTGTGAGTTCCTGCCCCTTATCAAATCCCGTTAGCCTCTTACTGCTGGGTTTGATCTCTCAAAAACAAATGAAGTTCTAATGCAGTCCACTGAGACATCTTGGTTCATATGGAAGTAGTCGAACCTTGCCTCATCTTTGTCCAAAGCTTACCCTTTCTCTTTACCCTGCCTTTGTGGTCCATTTGAATCAGCCTCCTATCTTTGCTGTTTTTGCCCACTACATACCTGCTATAGATCCCAGTCCTTACACACCCCTATTCTTCCTGCCACCCAGTTCTCAGGAATGTATCAGTATGTTCTAAGCAGGCTCATAGCGTGTGCCCCTGCTCCTGTGACAGCCCAGCTTGGAATTTGTTCCTTCAGTAAAACATTGCCGTGAGGCAGCCATACAAGTCTTGCTTTTTGCAGTTTCTCCTGTCTTCATTGCACAGCTGGGAGGGTGTGTGTGAAGTGTTCCCTGGCCCAATTTGGCATCTTTTTGTAAGTACTGGAATATGTGTCTGGTATCTTAGTTTTGAATAGTGAGGCATTTGCCACACAGTCTCCTTAGAAATTCAGAGATAACCATAAATATCCAGTTTTAACAATTTGATATACACTTCTGTGTGATTTAACTGCAAATTGGGTTTTTCAACAGCAAAAGCCAGTAGTTTAGTACATTAGCTTGCAATAAATCATTCAGACTTAATGTAAATAATGGGCTTTTTAAAGAGAGACATTGGGTCAGCATTAAGAAAATGTTTGATATAGTTTTATATGACTTGGTAGATCAAGCAGTAGTTGCACTCATATTTGAAATACACTTTAAAAGGCGATTAGGATACTTTCATTACTATGGCGTGGAGAATGTGGTCAGGGTGTATGTAGCATTTATAGGGAGTCCCGAATGTCTGGCTTATGGTGAGGTAGAACTTCATAATATTTGGTGCCATTCAGCAATGGAAATGATTGATTTTTTTTTGAGTTAGAAAATTCTCCATTCCCACTGTTTCCAGGTTTTTTTTAAATTTACCTTATTATTTTAAATAGTTGCAAGTAGATTATGAAGAAACTAATTTACTATTGAACTTGCTCAATTTTCCCAAGTAATTTAATAAAGTTATATTATACAATATATAATAAAGCATTAGTAAAATACCTTATATTGGGTAAAACTGGGTTGATAGGGAAAGTAATATATTATCTAAAAAATATGCAATATAATGGAAGCAATCATCTCACTATTAAAAAACTACCATAATATGAAAATTTTAAGTTAGCATTGATCTAATTATTAAATATAATAAATCTAATATACACACTTTGTCGATGGGATTCCTGAGTTAATAATAAAAACATTGTTGGGTAGGACATTCATTTAGCACAAGAAGTATTTGTGCATTCATTCATTCGTCCATTCTTTGCTCCAGTAACGTTTATAGAAAGTGTACTTATGAACCGGTGCTGTTATAGGTACCAAGGACACAACCTTGAACAAAGTAGAAAACATTTTTATTGTAATACAGCATTCTAGGAGTTGAATGGATTTTAAAATTGTTTGTAGCAAAATAATTACTATGTTAGTCAGCTTTGTGTCACTTGACAAAATACCTTAGAAAAGCAACTTAAAATAAGGAGAGTTTTATTTTTTCACATAATTTCAGTTATTTCACTTGATGTTTGATTGGCCCTGTGGCTTTGGGCTTATGGCACTGCAATGCCTCATGGAGGGAACATGTGGCCAAAAATGATGTTCAGCTCATGGTGACCAGGAATGGTGGGGGGGAGAGGGATTGGAGAGGGAGGGAAGAGGGAGAGGCAGAAGAAGAAGATGACGATGACGATGAAGCTGAGGATGACGATGAGGACAGGAAGAGGAGAAAGAGAAAGAAGAAGAGGAAGAAGAAGGTGCCTGGTCACAATATCCCACATCCAAATGGTTCCACCATCTTGCAGTGGCGCAGGCCAGGGACTAAGCCTTTAACCCTTGGGTTTTGCAGGACTGCAACAGTAACAAATGCAGTGAATATTTAAGAATCATGAGACTGCCCCAGGTATGGCTTCCAGAAATCAGAAAAGGGGAAAATTCATACCCAAAGAGAATCTGGCTTTATAACCTTCAGATCCTACCTTCAGAACAAATTATCTTAATGGCTCAAAGTTGATCTCATTTTATGAAGTTTGTTTTCTCTGTAGCAAAGTTTGTTTAATACAAAAATAATACTAGAAGTTTTATTTGTTTTAAAAACCAAAAGTTTACACTGCTATTAATGCTCCCAAAAAATGCCTGCTTCCTGTACGGTACCCAAAGGGTTCCTACCCTCCATGTTGTGTAAACCAACAAGCGACATTATAAATATGAAAAGTTGGAATTCAAACCTTAAAGTTATCTTAAAATATTATTATTTTTACACAAAGGGGTTCAAAAAGAAAAAAAGAGCTCAACATTTTTATGCCTTGATAATCCTTGTTGAAATATAAAAAGATGTCATATTAAAATTAAAAAGTCAAGACAAAACAAAATATTAAAAAATCCCACCTAATATCTTTCAATGAATTTAACCATAATTAAGAATGTTTTTGGTGATTGCTTTCGGAAAGAAAGGATTTGCATATTCTTTCTTTATTTTGAGACAAGTTGTCACTAAGTTACTAAGTTGTCCAGGCAGACCTTGAATGTGCAGTCACAAGCCTCAGCCTCTCAAGTGCTGGAATTACAGGCCTATGCCACCCTGCCTGGTAAAACTTGTCCCTTTTCATTTCAGATAGCTTGCCTTGTTGCCATTCACATAGCATATGTGGATTATCTTCTCATGGTTGTAAAATGTTCTTTGATATTCTGAATTTTACTTAACTAAATCACTGTATTGTAGTGCTAAATTCCAAATGTTATGTTAAACATACTTATCTAACTACATCATAATAGGAAATTTTTGGCTTTTTGAAGGAAGTAAGCAGGATGTTGTGAAAAGGTTATTAGATTGGCTGGGAGACTGGAGTATTGGTTTTCGCTCATTGCATTTGGTTTGTTATTAAGTATACCATCCAGAATCCTATGCTTGCCAGTGCGTGGATTCTACCAAACATGTAATAGGTTAGTAGAAGAGGCAGAGTTTGGACACGTCAGGCAATTGTACTGATTTCAGTAACTCAGTTAAAAAACGTGTCCATGTTCAAGATAAGCTTTATTAAATTTCTTCCTTAGAAGACTTTTCACTGTAGTGAGGTAGGGAAGCATTTCCATATAGGGTGAAAAGTGCATTGCAGAAAACCTCATCTACTGTATGTGTAAGAGAGAGAGAGAATGAGAGAGAGAGAGAGAGAGAGAGAGAGAGAGAGAGTGTGTGTGTGTGTGTGTGTGTATGCGTGTATGCTAAGGTGTGAGGCCAGGAAAGTGATTGAAAACCCATGATGAGTTGCTAAGTGAGAATTGCTTCAGTAGAGGAGGAAAAAGGGCATTTCAGGCCAGAAAGCAGAGACGGCATAATGAACATGAGGGAACTGTAAGTAATTTAGTGTTGTCAAAATGTAAGTGAGGCAGAGAATTTGAGAAACCTGTTGGTAGAGAGACTTATGCATCATATTAAGTCAAAAGACATGCTTGTCTTTTGTATAATAATAGCATAAATATTTGCCATTACTCCTTTCTACAACTATTGATAGCATTGACCCAGTTTTTCAGTCAACTGTTAATTTAGCAGTCTGCTTCCATTGGGCCCAAGATCCTTCATTCAGTGTGTGATTTAGCAGAACCGTAACCAACCGTTTCACAAAAAACTGCCAGAATTTGCCATGTGAGAAGATGGTGTAGCTGAGGAAGTTCAAATCCATCAGTGCTGTCAGAAAACAACTGAAAGCCAGGCATAGAGGCTGAGGTAGGGGAATCACACATTCAGACCTACCCTGAGTAATTTAGTGACTTAGTGAGGTCCTGCCTTAAAAAAATGAAAAAGTGGGATGTAGATAGTGTGAGGTCATGGGTTCAATCCCCCTAGTACAGAGAGAAGAAAGGAGAGGAGAGGGGAAGGAAGAAAGAGGAGGGGGGGAAAGAGGAATTGGTCTAGCATCTTTGGGTACCTAAGATTTGCCATCATTGGTACCACCATCATATCCAACTTGTATAAAACATGCTACGTGTGTTTGGGTTACAAAAGAGAACAGAATGGGGATATAGTGATTTGACCTTATGAGAAGTTTTTAGGAATTATTCTCTGACTTTCTAGTCTCTTCTGAGAGTTCATGTTTCTTTGAATACTGCACAAGCCTATTAGTTATCTAATAAAAGGTTAGTGAAAAGCATTGGATGGAAATGAATTTGGAAAAGAGGTGCTCAAAGGGGAGGACTTCATTCCTTTACCAAACAAGAAAGAGAAATCCATTTTGAGCGCAATATAGAGTTTAGATAGGAAGATTGTTGCGGGGAGGTGTTTTGTAGAAATACAGTGTTTCACATTGGTCTCATCAAAACTCGCTCATTTATATCCTTTTATTTTTCACTATACATAAAACTTTCCTGGAATCATCCTAATGGGGTTCCAGGAAGATGTGTTGAAAATGTTGCTATAGTTTACAGTTTGTCATCTGTAATAGCTGAATTGTGCCTTTTTAAAAATTATGTTTAATTTTCCACTGCTTCCAGTACAACACAGAACACCATATGCTATTGTCCCCGTCAGGCAGCAAAGGTTTCCCTGGTCTGTGCCTGTGCCTCTGTTTATGCCACAGAGGAGCTGTGGTCCAGTGCCATCTTTTATTGATAGGGCCAGCAAAGGAGAAATCTAATGAAATTATCAAAGCTTTGAATTAATTATGAACTGGAATAGGAGAGCTAAGCTCTCTGGAGCCAGGGCTCTCATTACCCATTCACTCTTATTGCATCCTCTTCTGGAGCAAAAGGCATTTTCAGCTACAGCTCCTAGCCTGGCTTTGGACTTTATTCAAACTTACTGACATCTTCTTTTACTGCACTGTGGTTGCTAATGTCCATGATGATTAATTTAATTCTGCTGTGGATCTGCTGGAGATTTAAACAGGTTTTCTCTACCCCCTCCTTTTGCCTTTTCCTAAATTTCCCCTCGCTCTAATTTTCTTTCATCAAATTGGGTGTGGTACAAGCTTTTCTCCTTTTTGGGGATAATGTGAGACGCTTTCAGGACTGTGGTGTAGCTTCACTGCATGTAGCGCTTGATTTAAAGTTAAGAGCTATCTTGCATCTACTGTGCTTTTCGTGGATGTTTAGGTAAGCACAAAGTCAAGTATTTCTTCTTTGAATTTTGAGCACTAAAGTTTTTCTTGCTCATTAACCACCTTAGCAGTAATGGCATTAGCAGTAGCTCTCTTGGTCTTGACTGCATTGTTCAGATTGCTGATGTGTTTTATAAGCGAGCAACATATCTCACCTTGTAGTTCTAGTATATGGCACTTACTTGCTGACAGGGACCAATTAATGTTTCCTTTAAAATTCTTGTTCCTTCTTGCAGTAATATGAATTTTTTTGATGAATAAATCAACCTCTGATTGTTCTAAGCCTAGCAGCAAAATCAATAACAACAAGGTTTTGATTTACTATTTGGTGATGATTCTTTTGGTACTGTCATACAGGTTCAAAGCATCTCATGGCAAACCTTTTTCACCTGCTTTTCAGACCTATTATTTATGAATTCCTAAGCTGCAGCTCATCTGTCATAGTAAACTACAGGCCACTGGCAATTTTTGTAAGCAGTGAGTCACATAGCTTTACAGGGTTGGTGTTTTAAGGTTTTGAATAGTTGGGGAAGGGAGAATGATAATCTTTGCTTTCCCAATTCCTATTTACTTTCAGTGAGATTTTCCCCCCATTTATTTTCTCTGTAGGCAGCTGCGATATTTAATTCAGCCTTTGGAAGTTTCTTGGTAAGTAAACATGATTTAACTTATCTATTGTAACTTTTGTTGTGTTATTGTTTGTATGAAGTATTTAGTGAAAGTGGAATTTCTTTAACCTTTGGATAAATTAAAAAACTTGCAAATCTTTTCATGTGCCATTATCAACACCCTAAAGAAAATTCATTAATGAAATACAGTAAATGTTTTCTTAGAATATATTTTGGAGCTTTGGGGTTAATATTCTATTTAATGGATTCAGGGATCAATTAAAACATTGTCTCCTTACAGAGATTATGTCAATACATTGATCATTTAATGAGGTCTTTTAGATTATTATTATTTTGTATCATGGGACTAGGGATGTTGTAAAGGAAACGTGACCCAGCTGGTCAGAAAGGAAATGCTAATTTACTTGTTGACATGCCATTTATTTTGTACATTTCACTGTCAAAGAAGCTACTGTTTTAGAGACTTTTGAGAAATCTTTATGAGAAAAATTTTGATGTGATGGTATAATTGATGAGTAATTCTCAAGAAATGTAGTATTTTTAGAGTTCTGAGCTATCAATTATATACAAATATTCAAGAGTAGTTTGAAACCAATATAATTATAAGGATGTTAAAAGTGAGAAAGAAACTAAATTTTATTCTAATTTAATATCGTCACATATCCTGAAAATTGGCTGATTCGTGAAAGTAGATTGCAATTTATATTTTTAGGTGCACAGCATTATACTATCTTAATAAAGATAGTATATTGATTAACAAATATTTGAGAATAAAATTGTTGGAATATAAAATGATTCATAAATCTATATAAAATAGCAATTGCATGAGTTTAAGGTACTCTTTGTGTCACTTGTTACTATATTGCATGTAGTTTAATGCAGTTAAAACCTATTGTTCTAAGCCTATTGTTATGTAGTGTTAATTTCACATAGTATTACATAGCTTTTAATATCTATAGCCTTATCATGCTTTTTTGACATAGCTTCTACAAAAAATAGAATACATCTATTTTTAAAGAGGTAGTGATTTATTGTGTAATGCTGTGTTGTTACTGGGTGTCAGAAGTGAAATAATAAAGTTTGTTTAACAAAAATGATCTCTTGGACTACTTCGTTTAGACTGTAATATTTTATGAAGTCAGTACCTGGTGTCTTCAAGTATTATTTTCTATGCTGTCACTTAATAGAAAAATATCTTAAAATATGACCTTGCTGGAAGCCAGTTGTAGTCTATGGTTTGAAATCATCTGCATCTGGTACAAATAAGGCTTCTTGAGTTGGGTCTCTTACTCTAAAAAATGTCATTGCTAATTGAGGACGTATAATTCAGCCAGTTGTTTGAGTGACCATAGCAAAGATGCTGCCCTCCCGAGGGAGAACCAGCTCAGTAAGTACTGCAATTTGAGCTCTGCAGGGACTGGGCCTATTGTGATATTCTCTGCCAGGCCGAGTCAAAAAAAAAAAAAAAATTGTCTGGAGGTCTTTAGGACTTCACTCTGCCTCTAAGATGTGCGTTAGTCTTCTGTTCTCTTTCCTTTCCTCACTGTTTTGGTTACTTTAATTCAGTTAATCAAACGTATTTATTGATCTCCTGCCACACTGAGGTGGTTTTCCAGTAATTGTGGAGGTTGCAAAGAAATATGAGGTAGTTCCTACTGGATTGTGGGGGTGACACAGAGCAAAGCAAATACAGTGTAACAGTTAACAGGCTGAACCAAAGATATGACTAGAGATACATGATTGTCAAATAAATGGCAGAGGCAGTAGGCACTCTGAATTCAAAAGCCTAACAGAAGAGACTTAGCTGAGCCTTGAGCTAGGCATGGGTAGAATTAGGTACCAGTAGAAGAGGAGATGGATTAGCAATGGCAGGAGGCAGAAGAAGTATCTTTCCTTACATTTCCCCCTCCCATTTCTTTTCCTCTTTTTTCTGTCCCAAAGCTGAAAACTACCAGAGTTTGCCCCAGTGTCATAACAGAAATAATTCTGTTTAATTTCCTCCTCCTTTCAACACAGAAAAACCAAACCTGGAGTGATGAAGTATGTATGGGTTTGAATTCTGTCAGAATTTGGTTCAACTTCTTTCACAAGAAAATAAAAATTGACAAATAATAATGTCTTCCACATGATAAAGGTTTATTTCTGTTACTTATTTCTGTTACATCTGATAGGATGTTGTCTGAGATGATATAGTGGCTTTCTGAATTCTCTTTGTTGAGATTTGTATCTTTGTCCTCTTCTACTCGCAACAGGCAGCTTCCTTCCCTAGGTTGCCTCATGGTCCAAGATAGTTCCAGTCAAAACTTCTGAGTAGTGAGATAAAGTAGTGGGGAAAGGACAGAAGAGCTCCGTAGAAACTAAGTCTGCTTCCTCTAAGTAACATTCCTAGATTCCCACAGCATGCTGGTACTAATCATGTGTTACTACAGAACTTAGTCAGGTGATCGTATGTAACCACTGAAATGTTAAGAAGTGTGGCAATTTGCCAAGACCTAAAAGTTAGATTCCTGTTACTAAGGAAAAGGCTAAGAGGCAGCTGGCATTTTCACCTGTAAGGAATACCCAGCAATCTTAAAGGATTTAAAGAAATGGTAGTCTCAATTGAGTGATAGAAAAGAGCTTCAGTTTGACGCTACAAGTGGGATTAAGAAGAGGACTGATTTTACAAAAGACATACTCTTCTGCATTGCAAACCTTTAAGTTTAAGGTTGTTATTTTCATAGGGCGGTGTTACCATTTTTGGGAACTTTATAAATGAAAATTAATCACCTGTCCTTGAAATTTACAATTAAAAGAGTACTACTGTGGTTTCTAAAGTCAGACTTTCGGCTTCAGTGTAGCCTGACTAAATACTATCTTAGCCAGATAAACTTCCCTGTATATAAAATAGAGTAGCTGAGTGTGGTCACCTGTGCCTACTCACTTCCGGAACTCTTGGAATTGCAAGGTTGAGCCCAGCCTGGGCAATTTAGTGATTTAGCAAGATTGTCTCAAAATAATTAAAAAAAAGAGTTGAGGACATAACTCAATATAAAGGCCCTGGATTCAATTTCTAGTACCACAAAAATAAATGAAAATAAAGCAAGGATATTATATAATCTATAAAGATGTGGTGAGGATGGAATGTAATAATCTATATAAAATGCATGGATGATATGATAGAAAAACCTTTGAGCTAGAATTTAAACTATGTATTTGTCCAGATATGTCATGAGTTTGTGATACATATAACTATGGATATTCATAAAATTAAGAAATTGGTTACTTCTAAGCTTTACATTTGCAAAATATACTGTTCCAGTGATTATTCTGTGGTTATCAGTGACTATTTCTGTATACCCATAATAGAACATGAAAAGGATATTTATTTTATATTACCTTAAAAATTTGAGTGAAAAGCTTTCATTAGAAGCATTTTTAGAGAAAAAATTCTGAGGGCATCTGTGTTGATTTTCAGGCACCTGGGTATACCAAATAAAGTACTGTACATATTTATAGCTACTTTAATAGTGTCCCAGGTCTAATTAAAACACAGTGTTTTTAAGAACTAATTGTTACAGAAAACTGTTTTTTTTAATGTAGCTCGACTAGTAATAACTAATGATAGATGAATTCAATTTACATAAATTTCAGAGTAGAATATTTTAAAATCATGCCACAAAGGATTGCTGTGAGTTAAGAAGTTAATGTCATTATCTCCTCCTCTCATTTAAATTGTTCAGTTTACAATAATTGTGGAGCATGATGAGTGATTTGAGATTTCCTTCCTGATGAGGATTTAATAAATTTTGATAGTCGAGTACACCCTGAATAACTAAAATGTTACCAAAATTTATATATGTGTATATTCTTTTTTGATGTAAAACCATGTATTTTAAGTTCAGCTATCTTACATGTTGCTTCCTCATTTGGTTTGTTTTAGATTTGGCAACTTCTTAAAAATTTCCAGTTGAAAATTTTGTTCTTTAACTTCACAAGATTTACCTACCATTGAAAAAAATTTCCTAAAACAAACGTTCGTAATTTTTTTTACAACTTCAGCATTTTGGTTTAGAGGCTAAAATCAGTGTTTCATGTCTCAAAAAATTACAGGTTAAAGCTTAAAAGAAAAACATAGAACTTTTTCTTCATAGACACCTCAGTTTATTATTTTCTGTAATTCCTAATCTTAAAGGGGAAACCCTAGTAAATGATAAGTTGGCCATACCAGTTGTGTTTCCAATAACTATATTAAACAGCATTGGAGCAATTCATAGCAACATTAATGAAGAGTTTCTGACACAGCAGAGAATTAAAAGAGAAGTTAAATCATCTTTGTGAATATGTAATATCCAATCTAAAACAATGAGTCATCATTAACTTTCTAAGTCTCTTCATTGAATGTGTAAAGAATTTTTTTTAATATTCATTTCTAGAGCTGCAGAACTGTTCTAAGGTGAACGATGTTTGCATGCATGGTCAAGGGTTAAAACGAACCCGCTGCCTGGAGCAGAAGGAGCCAGCACGGTTTTCTTCCCCCACTCAATCATTCTATGTTCCTTGTTTTGGCTGGTTCCCCAGCACTGCCCAGCTTTATGGTACAATTGAATAGATACTGTATTTTTCCAGATGTTGAAAGAAAAGAAACCCCCAAATTAATACTGTGTTTTAATAACTGTGACATATGTTTATCACTTTTTAAAATTCTTCCTGTCTTGTTCAGACATTCACTCAAAAATATTTAGAACATAAGAAAGGAAGCACATTAACTTTATTGTTCATTGATTGCTGAGCAATTCTGCCTTTTAAAACTTGAGCAAGAATCTCAGATGTTGAGAAGAGGCCTGAGGGTAGTTATTAGAGATGAGTAGTTGTTAACTTGGCTTTTCTTTCACTTAATTTACAGTTATAAAGTATCTGATTTGGGGCTATACTGAGGATTATGTTGATTTTTTTTTTCTTTTCTTAAAATCTTAACCAATCAAAATTATTGTCTTGGAATCTTTTTTTTTCCCTTCAGATATGTGTGGCTTCTTTATAAAATAGGTTTTTATTTTCATTAAGCTTGCCAGAATGAACAAGCAACTTCTTTTTAAAATAGTATTTGGTATATCACCTTGTGGAACGTTGTTTTGAGTTTAGCCTTGTGCTGCAAAGAATTCAACAAAACCAGGATTTTTGAATGGGCCATCTTGGACTTTAAAACTTGTCCTGTGAACTGCATTCAGATAAATGATTCACATATCTACAGAATGGAACCCATCATTGTGCCAAGTATTTCATTTGATCACCTGGGATAAATGAACATCATAAAAGCTGGCCTTCTTAGTACAGATTTTTCCTTTGGTTCAATTAGCAGTGTAGCACAACATAGGAAAATCAGAAAATTAACATGCATTTACTCAGACTCCATTAGATTCAAGGCATATTTCTAGATTGTGAAGCAAACACTTAGCATATAAATATGTGAAGAAGTACTTAACAATAAGAAATTTAAGGAAGAGGAAAGGGGAAAACTGCCTTCACTGCAGTGTTTCCAGGATTCAGGCACCAACCAGCGTGGCTTTTGCCATATCAATATACTATTTGTTAAATAAAACCCACTTTTTAAATTTAGATGTATTTCAAGCTAAAACATCAACTCAGTAAAAAACAAAGCTACTTTATCATGAATAAATGATAACTGAAATTAAGTCAAATGGGGGAAAAAAGCTCCTATTCTGTAATTGAACTCTATGGCCTACACAGACTGAATGCCTTCCCTACTCTTCATAAAGGAGGAAACTAGCACCTATTCCAAGCCAAGGAATTTCTGTCTGCACTCTAAAGGGTTGAAAATAATTTGAATGGAGAATAAGTTTAATCACTCATTCTTTGCCTGTGTGTCTTGTAATTCATTTTGCTTCTACTTACAATTTGGGTAGCTCTGTTCTCTGTGTTTGGTTTTCAATCAGTTCATCAAATAGATGATTTAAAACCATATGCAGAGGGAAAATGAGGAAACTCTTAAGAATCAGCAACTTCAGTAATCGCAACATGTTCTTTTTTTTTTTTTTTCTCCCTAGAGTATTTTCTGGATAGTGACTGTCCAGAAAAGCAGGACCTGTGTGTGCCAAAGTGCCAAACATGTTTGTGGAGTTAAAAATATGCTATAATCCCCAAGAAAGGAAAGTCCTGTGATTGTTGACATTGGATTAGTTTTTAAAACTCTTATCTAAAATATGGTCACTGTAGGTAAAAAAACAGTCTTGTTACTTAATAAAAACGTATAGAATCTTTACCTACTCCATTTTAGCAGCATAATGCTCTTTGCTGTCTGACAGGACATGTATAGCAAGTAAATGCATTAGTCACAGTGACCATTTTTCTTGCAAATTTGTGACATAGATTTAATTATAGGAATGACCAGCAACTTCCAAATCTAATTTTGGTGGAGGCTGAGGCAGATTTTTTTTTTATTTTAATAATGATGGATTTTTTTAAAGCAATGATTTCATTACTATTTAAAGAAATCTAGTGGTGTAGAAGTAGCCAATTGACTAGAGTTATTTTATTACCCTTTAACAAATGCCATGTACTTTCATTTTTATTTTTATTAATTTTTAAAATGTCATCATTCCTAAACTGGGAAAGTATTTGTTTCTATACCCCTTGGGGTAAAAACAAATAAATATAAATTATAGTAGGAGAGGATGTTTGTAAAGGGCTTCCTAAGAAATGTGATCCTAGCAGTTAGTTAAAACCAAGATTGAATTTCCTCAATTCTGAATCAAACTTACAGCAGAATTTCTTAGTTAATGATGTTTTGTAGGAGATGCCTAGTGACTGCTAATTTATCATAATAATGTAGCAGATAGTTCTTATTTCCCTGCATCTATTTCTCCAAACCAAAAATATTATTTATTAAGCTAATATTTTACACATAATAGTGTAGTGAACCAAAGAATAAAAGTTTCTGACTCCATTTGCATTATAGATTCTCAAAGTGAGAAAATTAAATCCCAGTTGGGTGTGTTTGGGATGCAGGAAATATCACATATTTGCTTAGAACTTCTTAAAAGTTCTTTTTCATTATTAATAGACCTCATTGACTCAGAGTTTTGATTGGCAGAAACTTATAGTTTCAAGTTAAATCTGTTGAGATGTAATTTTTACAAAGAAAAATTTACTTCGAGTGTTCAGTTGTGTGAGTTTTGACAAACATACAGTCATAAGACAACTGTCCCAATCAAGGTATAGGATTTCCAATCAAAAAGTTCCTTTTTGCCCTTTGTATTCAGTACCCTCCCCCAGCCTCAGTGCCTGGCAGCCACTAGATTTTTTTATGCCTGTATACTTTTATCTTTCAGACAGTCACATAAATATATACCTTTTGAGTCTGGCTTCTTTCTCTTAGCAGTTGCTTTTGTAATGCTTCCAATGTTGTATGCAGTAACTCATTTCCTTTTATTGCTAGGTAATAATGCATTGTTTACTAATTTACTGGTTGATAAACTTCGTTTGTGCTATATTTTGGATGCTGAATATTATCCAAAGGCCTATCTGTTAAAGTTTGGTTCATGGGATGGCACTGTTGGAGGTACAGTACTGAAACCTTAGGGACCCAAAGTGTCCCTTAGAGCAAATTGTAGAACACAGCCCTTTCCTTTTTTTTTTTTTTTGCTTCCTGAACCATGAGGTGAGCAGTTTGCCGTACCGTCAGCTCCCTGCTGTTCCCATCTGTGGCACCTGTCAGAGACTTAACAGCAATGGGTCCCAGCAGAGGTAGATAGTGGATAGAACCTTTAAACAATAAGCCAAAATAAATTTTATTTCTTTGTAAGTTAACTTATTTTTTGTTAGAGTGTTGGAAAGCCAATACAGTTTCCTATATTTAATGATTATGAATACTTTTTATGAATATTTATATATAGGTGGGGTTTTTTTTGTGTGTGTGTGCCAGGAATTGAACTCATGACCTCACACTTAACAGGCAAGCTCTTGAGCCAACTGAGCTAAATCCCTGGCCCTATATATAGGTTTTTAAATGATTCTATTTCTCTTGCTCAACTGCCTAGAAATGGATTACTGAGTCATGTTATGTGTTTCACATCATAAGAAACTACCAAACTTTTCCACAGTGGTTGTACTATTTTTATATTCTCAGAGTGGCTGTATAAGAAATCCACTTGCTCCATATCCTTGGCAACTCTTGGCATTAGCAGTATTTTTAATTTAAGCCTAATTAATAGGTATATAGTTGTGTGTCATCATAGTTGTAGTTTGATTTCTCTAATGGCTAACAATGTTGAACATTTTTTATTTGCTATTTGTGTACAGTCTTTGGTGGAGTATCTGTTCAATCTCTTACATATTTTTTATTGAGTTGTTTGTTAGGATTCAGTATGAGTTTTTAAATGTAATTTGGGTATTCATCATTTATCCCATAAGTATTTTGCAAGTACTTTTTCCAAATCTATAGCTTGTCTTTATTTTCTTAATAAAGAATAAAGAAGCAGAAGTTTGAAATTTTTATTAAATCTAGTTTATTATTTTCTTTTATGTGTCATGCTTTTTGTATTGTACTTGGATTTTTGTTTCATGCAAAGCCACCAAGATTTTCTCCTGTATATATTTTTTTGGTACTGGGAATCAAGCTCACAACTTCACACTTACCAGGCAAGTGCTTGAGCTGGTGAGCTAAATCTCCGGCCCACTCCTATATTTTCTTTAATAAGTTTTGGTTTTAAATTTTACATGCAGGTCTATGGGACCATTTGGAGTTAATATTTACATATGATGTATATGTAAATTGGGCTTTGTTACTTCCTTATGGTTATAAAGGTTTAAATTTTTTTTATTTTAAAGAGGAATAAGAAAAAAAAATCAAGAAGCAAACAAACCAAAAAACCAATAACTAAAACAAACTGACAGCAACAACAACAAAAGCTAGCAATAACTATATAAGTTTTTAAAACAAGATGATAGGAATTTAACAATGGTTGTTATATTGCATATTGGTATTTTCAAAATAGTTGCTTACCAGATATATGAATAAAACAGAACAGTAAAATGGAACAAAACATTGCATTTCAAAAACAAGACAGAAGAAATCCCCAGTAGTTGCTATTATGCATATTGTTATCCTCCAAATAGATGCTCAGACTACTAGCTTTACGTCTTGCAAAGTCAATTAAACAATACAGTTATTTTTTTTACTTCAGTTGCTATCATCTCAGCCTGACTTCCTCCAAATCATCCCATTGCTTACTCCCAGCAGTGGGGTGGGGGTTGCTCTTCATGTCCACCAGCCTGCGCACCAACTGGCTCATGGGGAGGCATGGTTTGGTTCCTTGATTCTTTTCCCATTCTTCATGACAGCTGCCTCTGGCTCACAGGAAGGCATGGTTTCAAAGTTTTAAAATTTTATTTCTGTCACCTACCCATCTTTTCCTTTATGGATTTTTTCATGGCCCTTATAAAGTCCCTCCCTATCACAATTGTCAGATGAAAATTCACAATTATTTTCTTTTAGTTTTATAGTTCAAATGTAGATTTAATGTATTTTGAAAAGTAAAGCTCAACATTCAGGAATTCTATAGATACAGATGGTTTTTTTGTGTGTGGGTTTTTTTTTTTTTTTTTTTTTTGGTACCGGGGATCGAACTCATGACCTCACGTTTGCCAGGCAGGCGCTTAAGCCACTGAGCCAAATCCCCAGCCGATACAGATAAGTGCTTCATGTGATTATAGTATCATTGGTTATAGAAGTCCATTTCTGTTCTTTGCTTTCTCCACTAGGAGTTTTTTTTAACTATGTAAATCAAACCTCATCGCTTTACTTTTACAACTAATTATATATATATATATATATATATATATATATATATAATCATATATATGTCCCTGATAATTGGATCAGTATTTTTAACATTAAAAATCATTTATCTTAAGATATTATACATAAAATTAATATGATTACTAAGATAAAATTGTTTGAAGTATAAAATGGGGATAAAAGTTAAATTTTATTTAAAGAGAAAAAAAAGCAATACAGAAAAAAGGGTAGAAACAATATAAAACCTCAAAACAAAACATAAATCACAAACCACATACTGTCCTCCCAGAAATAGCTGTTCATGTTACAAAATTAAGGCATACAAAGTGAACACACAGTGAGGCTGCAAATAGTTATAAAAAAACAGGATGGAGTAAAGCCAATTGAGACAGTATAGTGAAATCGGCACAGAACATCAAAGCAGGTCACCAGGGCAACAGTAACAGGCAACATTGTATATCTCGTTGTCTTCACAATAGTTGTTCTTCTACTAGGTACAGCAAAATAAAAGAAATACACAACATTATAGAACACATCAACACAGAGTATTGAATAGAGCAACACCGTTAATCAGGACAAAGCAAAATGGCGATAAAAATATCTGCCTTCAGAGATAGTAGAAGGAAACTCCCCCGACTTGCTGTACCAAATATGGTCATCTACTAAGAGATACCCAGATCCCTGGAACCCAATTGTTTAGGGGGGGTGGGGGTGTGGTATGTTTGATTCTAAGCCCGCGCCCCGGTAAGCGGCAGGCTGCTTGCTGGTTGGCTCGGTGCCCTAAGTTCCAGCATGGCCTGTTTGTTTGATTTTAACATAACCACCCCATTGTTTATTTTTCCTTAGTAGCTTTTTTGGGTGATGTTTCTAATAAGCAGAGTAATCAAATTAAAAATGTCTGATGTTTTTATAGTTTTACTTTATAATGGTCCATGCTCTACTGTTCAAAATTTAAGTTGTTTTATTCATTCTCTTGTGAATAATTATTTTCTAAAATATTCTTAGTTTTCACTTGGAAGCCTAAGTTATTTTTGTCCAGTTATGTAGGAGTGTTAATGTTTATTAACATTGTTGTGCTTTTGGGGATTTCCAAGAGCTAAGGGGATGATTCCTATCTTTTTTCCCATTATCTACCCAATGTCATATGGTAAGCCATTATCACCACTGCTATTTTTGTTTATTTATTTTGGTACTGGGGATCAAGCTCACGATCGAGAATCTCTGGCGTGTGGCTTGTGCCACTTGTGGCCCTGAGCTAAATCTCTGGCTATCACCATGATTTTTATATCCCTTCTATGCTTAGGGCCTTCAGTGACTCTTAATTTCCCACCACCTAAGTGGCCATCAGCTGTCCTCCTTGTGTGGCTCCAACCACCTCTTGTCCTATATCTTTCATTTGTATATTAACTTCTTCCTCCTTTCAGCATGGTATTTTGCTGTGCTCACCTCTTGCTTGCACAGTTCCCATCCCTTCCAGTATTCTAGCCATCTCTTAAAGAGGCAGTTATTTAAATTTTGAACTGTGAGTTAGTTTGTTTTGCAGTCCTAACTGAGGCTTCAATTCCAACTGAAGAAAAGAATTTTATTTTGACTATTTTGACTTAATGTTTCTGGAGATAGGAGGTTGAGATACATCCGGTGGTATCCGTGCCAGCAAAGTCCTTAGGGTGTACGGGGGGGGGGGGGGGGTCACATGTTCACCCTGCACGCATGTGTGCATGTGAGTCTATTCTGGTCTCTTTCCCTTTTCTTATGAAGCTATCAGTGTTCAGTCTTGGAAATTAATTACTCCCCAAAGGTCCCACCTCTGTACACTAAGGTAGATTAAGTTTTTGTGCTCTCAATACCCCATGGTGGGGATTCATTTTCAACAAATGAATTCAAAAGGGACACATTCATTAGATATCCAAGCCATAGCAAAATGACTTTGCATTTAAATTCTAAATTATAACTGGTTAGTGTCATTGAAAATTGTGTGACATCCCATCTTTGTTAGCCTGCCATTTTTTATATAAAATACTTACCTTCTATTTTATATAACTTTGTATTTATTCTCTTATCACCTCGTATTCAAATGGAAGCGCCACACAGATCTTATAGACAGCTAAGTTACATAGAAATATTATAGGCAGTCAGACAGGGAGAAGCCCTCGAGGGAGTCAGGCAGTGGATGAAAATATATTACAGATGTGGCCAGAGGCGCATCTGTTGGAGGGCAGGCCTCAAGATAAAGATGGAATGATTGGGCCTGCACGCCTCCCCAAGTGATAAGCAATATATTATAATTGGTATTACCTGGTCCAGTAAAGTCTGGATAGACATCAGTCACCCAGGTGGGTGACCAGGACCTCCTGATTCATCTTTTCCTAAAATGTTCTTTGTTCTTTCCATGTACACTTGCAGTGTCACTTGCTTCCCCACTGGATCAGTATTACCTAAGCAGCTGGTTGATCATAGTTTTGACCGATGTATGCAGCTTGTGATTTTGCTCTATAAAACTTGGTCTAAGAAGTGGGCGTTTGGCAACCCACTTTCAGGTCCCCTCCTGTCTCTCAGGAGTGCTCAATAAAGTTTTCATACTCTTAATTATCTGTTATTCCTTAGCATTCATTCTTTGATTTTGGGGAATATGGACTTGGCTTATCTGACATCTAACAGGTTGAGAATTACATTTATTTCCCCTATTTCTGATACACTGATAGATATGTATATTGTTTTGTTTACCTCATGCCTCTTTCAATTCCAACCATGCCACCTGACACAGAGCAAGCACCCAACATATGTTAAAGTGAACATATAGAAATCATTCAATTAATACCATTTTGACTTCTCTCTTTCCTTCTCTCTCTCTCTCCCTCTTTCTATATAGATACATAGATAGTTATACTTTTAAAATACCTTGCATCTATTATGCATGTAAAATATATGCCCATTAATACAATTATATGTTGAATTAGTTCAGTAAAAATTCTGGCATCACTCTTAACTGATCATTTATCTGCCAAATTTTTCTTTGTATGTTAAAGGGATTTTAAATTGTAAATTTTTAAGTTTCAATAAACTGTAGGTACACTCATGCAAATTTGTATTGTTTTACATTCAATGTTGATTTAGAACAAGGTGAAAACTCATTGCCACATCTAAATTTGATACTGAATAATTTGCAAGATATTCTTCCAATAGTAAACCCTGTACAGTAGATTAGGTCAGAATCTCTGAGTACTAGAATACCAATTTATAGGCTATTATTATTGAGTTATTTGATTTTCAGTATTAGAAAGTTTTCCATGAAAACTTGGTATATGTGTGATTATTAAATGTTTAAATTGCTACCGACATATGAATAAAAGATTATAAGTGATTGTCATTGTATAGCATTATAGAGAATTAAAGTATTCATTACAATTTAGATTTTAACAATTTCTGAAATATACAGTTAAATGGAAAAGTAAAAGGCGAATTTTTAAGCAGTGCTGATAAAAAAATAAACGAGAAAAGGTGTAAATGTAAGTAAGTCTGAAACAATAAAGAATAAATACAATGATAAATCCTTATCTAAGAGGCATTAGAAGTACTTAGAAATTAAATAAAAAGAAAATGAAAGAAAAAAAATCTCAAGGTGACAGTGAGGGAACCAGATAACTTGAACTTGGAATATGATAAGATAGCAAATGAAAGCTAATACGGCTCAGGCTTGAGAAGCATCATATTACAGCCTTCTGCAGTTGAGTTTGGTAGGTTTTAACTCAGACTATTCCTTTGACTTTGATCTTATCATCATGTTAGAGGTTAAAATTTGTTAATTAACATATAAAAATAGTAATATGGCCAGCTGGAGGGGCTTTGGAGAGTGATATATATTTGTGTATAATGAAGAAAAGAAGAGATGAGCTTAAGATACTAAAAGAAGGGATATATAATTAATTAGACAGTTGTTTGCGTTTTCTTAATAGTAGCCCGCAAATTGCTCTGTGACATCTGTACTTCCGATTGCCACCTAATAAACCATTGGAGATTTCTGATCTGTGGCTGCTGAGGTATACAGATTTGGAGCAGGACAGATTTTTTTTTTATATTTTCAATAATTAAAATCAGTAATAAGAAAGAATATTTCTTGCTTATTGAGAAAAAATAATCATTCCTATTTTTTTCTGTTACCTTTAACCTCTTTAAACTGAGGGAAAAATGAGTAAAGATCATGAACACGTCTGTAAATGTAGAGCCTTCAGCCTTTGGGTCTTTAACGATTATTGTTTTTCCTTGTAGATAGTTGAACTTGATTTACTTCCTGAAATACTTCTTTGGCAATGATGGCAAACCCTTTAGAGTGTTCAGGAATACAAACAGCTTGCTGTAGCAGATGTGCTCACTGTAGAGCATGTAGGATCCTTATCTCTTTGTGGCTTCAAGTCAGTCATTCAAGTCAGAAGGTTACATTTCCAGCTCTAAAATAGCTTTTGAGTAAATCTCATACTAATGTAAATAAATGGTTTTTAAAACTTTAAATGTGTAATAACAAGAGAAAAACATTTATATTAGAAATAGTATTTTTATTGTAACAAAGTTCACAGTGTATTTTTGTATGAATTTCCAAGATACATTTCAAAAATAACATCAAGATTTTCCTTGAGTAATCTCAACCAGCAGTCGTTAGTCTAGAAACAAATCTTTCATCATGTCTAGCCTTTTGTTTTTCCTTCAGATTGTATGAACTTGGTGCCATAAGTCCTATTATTTTTAGAGAGGAATATCATAAACTATTAAAAGTTTTCATATAGTACATCCTTGTCCTCATTACCTAAATGCCACTGATCTCTCATTTCTGAAACTGTAAGTAGTGGATCACCTAAAGTGTATGTTTTGATACATGTTTTTAACAATCTAGACAAATTAGAGTGGGAAATTTTTCTCTTTAAAGCAAGAGAGGTTGGGTATGACCTAGTACTTGAGGAAAGCTTCCTTTCCCTGCTAGCAATCATTCTCGACATCCCGGTGATTTGAGAACTGGTATCTCGTCTTTGAAAAAGCATGATGTCCCCCCTAAGCAGAATCATTTCCACTAATGTTACTGTTCATTCCGCGGTCTAACTTAAATCATTCCACAGTTTTAAGACACTGAACTCTTCATTGTCAGACATACAGGGGACACATGCTCAATAACTTTACTACCATTCTGTTCAGAAACCGATTCTGTTGCTCTAGCTCACCAGAATGGACTGAATTACTTCTACACAGATAATGATAGATAAAGGAGATAATCAAGGTATTAATTAAGAATGGAAAAAATAAATATGGGAATGTCTTAGACTCTTGGGTTGATATGTTTTCATGTTTTAAGTCACATGAAAAGAGACTTTAGCAACAAGTTTATTTGGTGAGAATGGGATTAGAGAAAGGCAACACAGGGTAATAATTCCCACATTTGATTCTATCAGTCTGTGGTAAATGGATATGTCTGAATCCACAAGGGCAGGTTGCCCTTGAAAGCAGACAGGTCCATTACTTAGAACAGGGATCTTTTTTCCTGGTTACTGCTTACATACATATTCTTGTTAACTTTTTAAAAGTTTGTTCTCTTTGCTTCCACTGCTGATTTGCCTCCCACCCCCACCCCTTGACTCACTGTATCTTAAAGTAATGCTTCATTGGACATTAAAATTATTCCAACATTTTAAAGTGATTTTGTGTGTCTCTGCTGTAAATTCATTTCCTTTATTTCCCCACTCAGAAAAGGGGAAATACTTCAGTGTTACCATTTGGTATCTGTAGCTGCACTGACCAGTATGGTAGCCAAGGGTCCACATGTGGCTATTTAAAATTAAATTAATGAAAATTAAATAAAATTGAACATTCTGTTCCTCAGTCACTCCAGCCACATGTGACAGGTGGCTATTGCTTAGGTAGTGCATAGTGTAGAACTCTTCCTCATTGCCAGCAGTTCCTTTGGATAGCACTGAAGAGGGATTTATGAGGTAAACCATTTTGTGATTGTATATTTGTAGTGCAATGTAGTGTACTTTTATGTGCCTTTATTTTTGTACTTTTATTTTGGGTAACAACACAACTTCCCATTCTACTTTTCTCCGTTGAATTTAAGCTTGATCATTCACATACTCAGCTGGACAGGGCTTTGTTGTTGTTAAGGTAATACTGTACCTATTAAATATTCAGAACTGAAACATTTTGCTGATTGAAAAGTGCTCAGGAATTTCATTCATAATTCAGAGTTTATTCAGAAGACTTTACTTTAGGGGAACTAGAAAAAATTCTCGTGTACAACTGATCTTTTTTTTTAATGATTGAATTGTATATACATACTTTTGGATTGCCATAATGATAGATTACTTTTTTCCTGTGATACTGTAGTATTTTGGGAAATTAAACAAAATCTCCTATGTATAAGAGATATCCTCTGTAAAATAATGTAATGCTGTAGATAGAATCACTGACCAGGTCAGTGATTATCTAACATTTGGGTTTCACTGACCAACTTTCAAAAGAAATGTTAGAAAGTCTCTAATGTTTCTATTCTTTTCTGCTAGAAAGGTGTATTTGACATGAAAAGGGTGAAAATTTATATATTAGACTTTTAGTTACAATTTTATACACATCTGAACTGTAATAATGTTCTTTTTAGGAAAATGTAACATATTTATATACTGAATATTAATCTTTGCTTCTGTTGAAAATAATTTTTCTTCTAAAGAAGTAAAGATTTAATTTGCTCCTATCAATATTATTGGCATCCTAGCATAGCCCTAATAAATTTGATCTATAGTATAGTCTCTAAATTACATTTTACCGAGTATAAGAATTCAAGAAAAAGACTAATGTTTCATACAACTTATAAAGTATTACACATTATTGGAGATAGTTATACAATACAAGAGAAATTTTCTTTTTTGTACCTCCTCTCTCCATTTATGTATGTACCCCAGCCACATTCTGCATAATATAATTGAATTTCATTGAGTTACACTCATTTGGATAATGAAAAAGAATATAAGAAACAATTTTTGCTTTAGAGACGGTATAAATGAAGAAAAGAAGTGTTTATAAGTAAAACACTTGGAGAAAAACACAAAATAAGATAGAGTTAAGCGATTAAATGTGTGGTATCACCAATTAAGAAAAGCAGTGATCGGGTAGGGATTCCTGGTGTGTGTTAAGGGTAAGATTTTGGAAATCAAGGGCAGCCTAAGTGCCGGCGAGTAGATGTGGCCCAGGGCAGGGACCATGGCTGTGGCTTTCACTTTACAGCTTCCTACATAGAGCTGTATTGGCATCGCAGTGCCGGGCATGGAGTAAACGATTGGTGTGTAATGAGGAAGCGAATGAATGGCCAGTTGGTGGTGAGAGAGCAGGAGGGATGTTTATTGGAGTAAGTCTGTTCTTGCTGGTTTGATGGTGATGAGGCAGTGTTCAGAGAGCCTGGAGGAGGAGGCTCAGCATGGACCTGGCGCCAAGGCACTGCTGAGAAGTGCACAGGGACGGCGACATGGCCCAGCAGCATTGGGTTTGTTGGTGTGTTGGTGAGGGAAGGACATGTAGGGCACTGAGTACAGACAACAGTGACAACACTCTGGCCTTTGAATTGTCTTACATAAAAAGACCCACAAGCACCAAAAGAAAGAAAAAAGCTTCCTTAGTCAGTTGTTTCTTTATGTAGAAAGCTGATTTTAACCCAGTCTCTACTGTGTACTAAGCCCTGGTCCAGGCGGAGTCTCCCTGCTGAGTTGTAAACAAGGAATACCTCCCTGTCAGCACTGTTAGAGAGAGAAAGGTGAAGTCTCTGGGAGGCTTCACAGAGAGGGCAGCCCTTAGCGAAGGTCCCTCCATGACTGCTGTTAATTTCCAGCTTATTCTAGACACGGGGCCAACCCAACCCTTTTTATTCCTCTAGCCAAAACCACTATCCTGTTGCTAGACTATCTATGTAAGCCCCTCAATATGATATTTTCCCTAAACCTCTGGCCTCTTAAAATAGCAACAACACTTAAAAATTAGAATTGTTAATGATGGTAGGAGTGGTAGCATACACCTATAATCCTATCTGTTCTGGAAGTTAATCATCCCACTCACAATTATTCTCAGAGAGCCTGTTCTCTTTGATGTATGAGTATCATAACAGTGATACAAATTCAAGTTACATGTTTTCACGAAGGTTTAAAAAAAATCAGAAAGATTGCAAGTTGGAGGCCAGCATGGGCAATTTAATAAGATTTTGTCTCTGTGGAAGGAAAGGAGGTAGGAAGGGGGGAGGGAGAAGCATATATAGAGTAGAACAAATAATAATACAAAACTTCTGTACTCATTTGTCAGCCTCAACAGATACCAACTCACCCCAGTCTTTTCCTCCACACTATTTACTTTCCCCCATCGGGTAATTATTTTGAAGCAAGTTCCAGTAATCATTGTATTTCTACATGAATCTCTAGTAGGTAAGGACTCTTGGTTTTTATTTTTTTATTTTTATCTATTTATTTATGTATTTATCTATTTTTGGTATTGGGAGTCGAACTCATGACCTTGCGCTTGCCAGGCAGGCACTGTGTCACTGAGCTATATCCCTGGTCCTAGCACTCTTGTTGTTTAAGCATCACTTTAATGTCATTTTCCTACTTGGATGTTGATACTAGTAAAGTTGAAGGTGACCAGCATATTATGTGGTAGAAAGGCCAATAAATTCAAGGAGCATAAAGGGAAAGAGACCCAGAGACCTTAAGTACTGTGATGTCGAGAACAAAGTTAATGAATTTGAGTGAGGTAATAATTTTGAGTGAGATAATTAAGAGTTTGATTTGATTCATGTTAGTTATGTGGTATCCAGGGGTGGACATGATTGGTACCTATACTTTTTTCTTCAATGAAGAACACATGAATCTTTAGTTTTCTAGGTCAACCTTTCTGTTTTTTCCTTCTTAACCTCTGATCTCATCTTTTGTGTCCCAGCCTGTAGCTCTCTTCTGCTATGCCCTTGTGTGTCCATGTATTTTTCACTATGCTTTGAAACTGCTCTTTTCTAACAGTTATGTTTGAGTTCATTTTGTCGAAGAGTTGATTTTCTTCATAATTTTGGCCCTTCTGTTGGTACTAGTACTTAGATGATTAGGCAGTGAATAAATATTTAAATGGAGTAGATGATTGCTTTAATTTTAATTTTATGGTGATTTTAAGATTATTTTCAAAGTAAAAGCATAAATATATCATAGACAAAATTCTATTCATCAAAGAAACTTGTATGTAAGTGCCACTGATTCCTGAAACTAAATTAGGACCCCAAATACTCATACTGAATAACGATGCTTTTAAAAAAAAAGCTCTTCCTCTTTCACTTATGAAAATAGTATAAGCAATTTGGGTTATAGGACAAAACATAGATCCTGTTAATATTTTTGATTTATAAGTATCATCACATTAATGCAAATTTTAATTATGTTATGAAGAGTAAAAACAGGCTTATTTCGGTGCCTGACTTAAGCCTGCAGCAGATTTTTACATTGGAATTGTAAACTCTAAAAATTAGAGATGCATATAGAAAGTGGATATATATATTCCTGTGAACACATTAGTAATTATTAGCAGTGGGATCCATGCTATTAACAGGGGACACTGTTTGAATGTTTGGTGATAATTTATGGAGTTGATTATTCTAGCCTCCAGTGCAGGCTTAAAAGAGGAGCAGCAAATGGTAAATCTTTGTCACATTCCCTGGAGCAGCATTTCAGCTGGAGGCTCTGAGTTATGTGGGTCTCAACCTCTTTCCCTCTTTAGCCCTTTCTGAGGCTCATCATCATCATCATTGTCGTCCTCCTCATGGTCATCATTATCACCATCCATTCAGATAATGTCTGTTCAGAAATCACAGGTCTCCAGGGAGGCGAGAGAGGGGAGAGTCCCGTTATAAGCATGTTTGCTGCAAACCTCTCACCTTGCTGTCAAGGTGACAAATGTTTGTCCTTAAGGGAACACTGGAGGTTAAATCACCAGTGTTTCTCTCACTTATCTTCTTCCCCATACTTTTCAAGCTCTTAGCCAAATTTGTAGCTCAAGGAATGTCAGAAAATTAGGCTGCTCTTAAGCTGTGTGGACCTTGGTCAGATATATGTTTTGTGCAACTGAAAGTACTATCTATATTACATGCTGGTGGGTAAGAAACTAGAATTCTCTAAAAGTCATTTTAGTGGTACGGTTTTATTTTAAGACATTGTTAGAAGTAAAAGATTTGGGAAACAAATATTTAAATTTTGGGAAATAGTGTTGGGAACTTGGCAAATACAATTATGATAAGGCAAACAGTTGCATTATTTTTACATCAGAGCTTAAGGGTCTGTACCTTCTTGTATAGGGAGACAAAACCTGTGCTACTCCCACAGACTGATATTTTTCCCCTCTTTTGGGGGGGACCCATTCCATTTTCTGTAGGGGAGTTAAAATGATCTGAATGATGTTAAGAGATGGTTTCATGTTTCTGCTTAAAATTCTTTGATGGATTTCTTGAGATAAATACCAAAATCCCTTTTTAGCTTACAGGGTATTGCATGGTTGGTCTCTTTCCTTCTCTCCAGCTTCACCCCACACAACCGTTATATCCTTAAGACAACTCGCCTAATACAGCTTCACCAGTTCATTCATTCAACAAAAGATTAAAACCCATGGTGTTTACATTCCACTGAAGTATTATAGTACCTAAGTATATGCAGTTTTATAACTGAAAAATATGTCATATAGAGAAAATATGGCCATATATCACTTAACAATGGGATTGTGAGAGTAAATTGTTAGGCAATTTCATTGTGTTGCAAACAGAATGTGCTTACAAAAACTACATGGCTACAAGGTTACTAGGCAATATGATCTTATAGGATCACTGTGTTATATATGTATGTATATATATATATGTATGTATTATCGTTTGTAGTTTATTGATTTACTCACAGATTTAGTTCACCTATTTTTTGAATTAATTTTTGCAAATTAAGGAATTTTACCTATTTACTAAATATTTACTAGTGATTTCTTATATATGTAAAGTATATTGTTGGTTTCAAAGTACTTTTCATGACTTTTCTCAGACAGTTGCCACGCTGATAATGAGACTCAAGTTTCCAATGAGACGGAGGTATGAGTGAGACCTGCTGGCCTGTTCCCTTTCTGCACCTCTGTTCCCTGTAGAGGAGTAGAGGAAATAGCAGCTGTGCCAACCTGGGGCGTTGTGCTGCAGATTAAATGAGATACTGAATGATACACATTAATAGAGTGTGTGGCATGCTAGTAAATAATAAATATTAGCTATCACTATTTTTGCCATTTAATGGATAATGGAATTCATGTTCAGAAAGGTCAAATGGTTTGTCCTTGTTTATATAAGTAGTGCGGAAAAGAATGACAATTACAATCCAGTTCTTACTATTTCTTATGTAGTCAGCTATGACATGGCTGAAGGAGGTCCATTTTAAATGATAGGGTCCTTAGAGTTAAAAAAGTAGTAAATGCGTCTTTCTTTTAAAAATGTCCCGTAATTTGAACTTTTTCAGTATTCAATCCAGATTCACAGATTTTTTTCCTTCTGATATGAATCCACGCGAATGAAATTTCCCCTTGTTTTTATTTATTCCTAAAACTTTCTTATATAGTTTCCTTGAAGTAGTTCTCAAATCTGAATCTTCAGTGAATTATAAAGCTAATCCACCTCTTTGAAAATTGCTTAATTTTTCTCAACAGTTCATTTTGTCTTACTTTCATCAGGAATGAGAGTAGTGATGCTGGGACTGTTAAATTAAAATTTTAGAATTTCAGTTTCATCATTTGCCTTTGTTTTGCCCCATCCCCACTGGTATACTTACTGATGAGCGGTGTGAAGTTCCCGAAGAAGTCATGCTTAGGTGTACTTGCAGGTGTTCTCGGTGAGTTCTGGATATTGATGACTTAGAGTTGGCCCCTGGCCAAATATTAGGATAATGTAGGTGGTTTGAAAAGCCTTATGATTGACTCTGGGGTGCCATATTTTTCATGTGGCATCTTGGTATCCACATATTGGCATATGTGGATTCCCTATATTGGAGCGATATTTGATGTTTATTTTAGATTTTTTGTTTTTTGATCAGTGTCATCCTGTTGTTTCTTTGTCTTGTTGGGATCAGCCCAATGTGAGATTTTTGTGGAGTTTTCACTTTCCCCTGTGGCCTAAGCAAGCTGTTGATTAGCCCTTGTGTATGGATTCTAGGTTATTTCTGTTTAGTATATGACTTCCCATCCTCCACTTAGTCCATGTTTTTCTGATTTTTTTCTTCCTGCAGCTCAGCATTCTGCTGGCTCTCTGGCCATTAAATGTTTGCTTGCATCTTGAATTTTCTGTTTATTGTAAAGATTAATATTCAGCTTTACTGGACTTGACTCACAACCTGTAATGGGCATTTAAGAGTGTTTAAAAATCCTTTTTCTCTTCGAAGGATACTAAAAAATCTCTTTTAAGACTTCTTTTTTTCTTTCTAGAATTAAGCTGCTGTAGACTACATTTGTCCTACTTCAGGTGGTGAAATGGCTTACCTTGAATGGAAGGGTTGGGCTACATTTACAGTTGAATGGAAAAGATGTAGTTTAATATTTTCATAGTATTTCTTTTGTGCTTTTTTTAGTTAAAGGACAAGATTACTTTAGAAACCTTTTATTCATTGTAATAACTTTGTAACTTATGAGGGGCGGGAACTTGTACTAGAAGCATCTTGTAGTAAAATAGCGTACTAGAAACTGAAAGCAGGAAAGGAGACAATAGATGCATTAAATCCGAGTCTGTATTTATGGATCCCATTGGGTTGGGGACACTTAGCCTTACCCATTTCACAAGCATCTAAGTGTAAAATGTTATATGGTATAATACAGAGAGTTTGATGATAAGGCACCAATAAATGACTAAATTATATGAACAGCATTTTTAAAAGCAAGGTAGAGAAATAATGATGTATGCTTAAAGTACTTGTAATTAAAATAAAGAAAATCATCTGATAGAAAATTTTTTTTATAATAATCCTAGACAAATGAGGATTTTCCTCATATGTATTTAAAGGGAATACAGAAGTATAAATCGTCATTCAAAATCTCTAATTCAATCTGATTGAAGTTTTAAAAAATTATTTATATAATAAGAATTTATTGATTATATATTGCATGTGTAGAATTTAGCTAGAAATTGGGAATAGAGTGGTAAAAAGCCAGACATGATCCTTGCCCAGATGCAGTTTACATTTGAAAGGGAGGCAGTAAACACTTAAAGTAATTATATTATAATTAAGTGTTATGCATGAAATAAGCAGAGAACTGGGGAGAACCAGGAAGAAAGCTAAGCCCCCACCTGTGAGCCAGCTGGAGCATGGACCTGGGAGAACCAGGAGGTAAGATAAGCCCCCAGCCAGCACATGGGCTGAGGAGAGAAGAACGACAACTCTCCCGTACTCCATGAGCAACCAGCTGATTTAATCAGGAGGAACTATATATTTTTTTGTTTGTTTGATTGACTTTGCAAACCTAAAGCCAGTAGTCTAAGCAAGTATTTAAAGGGCATTTAAGTGTGCATTATATTATATAAGTATTATAGATTTCCTACTGTCTTTTCTCAGTTTTGAATTGTTTTATTGTTGTTTTATTCCCTTTAAAATTAAATAAAATTTTTCTTAAAAAATGAAATAAGCAGAGAGAGTATGAGCCACAATTGTTCAGTTTTTTTTTTTGTATTTCTTTTTCCTATTGCTTCCCACTTGTCCTGATCTTCTAAGATAATTTCTGTATTGTAGAATGTCAGCTCTAAATCTTCTATATAAAATTGAATAATACAGGGTGAGTAATCTGAGTCATTGACAATAAACTTACAAGTAGTCAGAATTTGTTGATACACAAAAAATTTTACCTCAGGTTACATTAAGCAGGATGAGCATGTTTGGAATTATAAATGATATAATAATTGCAAATTTAGAAAAATAATTGCATACAAGTGGTATCAGTCATTGGAATTTTTTTCTCTTTGTACCTGAAGCAGAAACTCATTGCAAAGTATGTAGATGCTGCTATGTTTTCTACACACAATTAATATTAATGTTTCAAAGAGATGTATACTATAAAGAATGACAACGTTTATTAGTAACTTGTTTTAAAATTGCCTTTTGATAAGATAAAGGAAAATCTCTTTCAGAAGATTATGTGAATTACTCTGTATCTCTTTTACAGCAAGTAATTATATTCTATAATGTAATTTTTTTGTTAGATGGCCAGAGTAGAGATAAAAGGCAACTGTGGAGATAACAGCATACTTCACAGCTGACTGAAGCAGGTGTTAGAAATGCAGATGAAGTAGATTGACTAAAGACTATACAAATTTGAAGTGAAAATGCCACTGGTCTGCATGCAGTATTCTGCACATATGAAGTTTCAGATATTTAAATTATTCATTTTATTGTGTGAGCCAGTTCAGGAGTTAGGGAAAAGGTGCCTTTCACATTTAAACTGTTTCTTCCCTTTTTCCTTTTATCTGCACTTGACAAGCAAAACGAACTTCATTTTGTAAATTTTATTCCAGAAAGTACATGACTTTAGAGCTCTCTCTCTCTTAAAAAAAAAAATGCACTTAGAAATAGGTAGCCCATAGGCTTACGTAAAAATATACAATAGAAACAAGAAATTAGTTTTCGTCTTCATTTTTGTTACCATTTAATGAAAGCCACAAAAGATAGTAAATGTGGGTGTAGCTTTGTGATCATTACTCTCACCATGAAATATTTCTTGAGTGCCTGTGTGTCCATTGTGTGCTGGATTAGAAGATTAAAACAAACATAGTTCTTCTGTTTTACAGTTCAAAAGTCCTGATTTTTAAAAACAAAGCTAGTGTTCAACAAGTATTTAATGTGTAACTTTTGAGCAGCATTTATATTTTGAGGGTAATGACACAACTTCTGGGATTATTTCTGCTCATGTTGCTCATATTCTTTCCCACTTTCACAAGCTGGTGACCCACCTTTGGGCACCACGTCGATTCGTACAGACTAATACTAGTGTCAGAAAACCTGCTGATGGTGAACTCAGTTCACACCAAGACTCCTAAGGAAGTTTGACACATTTCAGAAAGGAAAATATAAACGTTTAATTCTCATGATAGAGGTGAAGAATCTATGGATGGCATAAGCCTTTTCTTAAAAAGCATTTTCTCTGTTGAAATTTAGAACTTTGGAACTACTGGAATTTTGACTCATTCTTTATAAATGAGTAGCCTTAAGATATGTTTTTTGGGGACTTCTAGGACAAAAACTTTAGAGTCCAGTAGGCTTGGATTAGAATCTTGTTTCCATTCATAATAAATTGTGAGACTTTGGACAAATTAATTAGCATCTTCTGATCAAAATTTCTTGTAAGTGTATAAGAAGGATAATAACCTAGACATTACTGTAAAATTAAATATAAAATAATGGGCCTGGCATTCTGTGTATGCCTGCTTTTTATTCAAGCAGTAAGTTTCCTTCTGAAAAAAGCCTATCTCTGCTTAATTCTCATTTTAATTTTATAGAATCATTTAAGAAGCTAATGAGCACACTGAAGGGTTGATGTTGTTTTTTTTTTTCAGTTTTAGTTGACTTTTGTGAGGTATATTACCTTTAACTGACAAACTGACATCCGGAGAAAGTAGTATTAGGTTGGGGTCACAATATTTTGGTTCATTTTCTGACTCAATATATAATTAGTTTGGAACTATAGATAAGTCATCTGACTTCTTGAGCCTCTGTTTTCTTGCCTGTATATATAATGGGAAATAAAATAATAGTATCTATCCTTATTAGATTACTGTGAGACTCAGATGAGATAATCTGTGTGAGATATTTTGAACTATAAAATGTTCTAAAAAGTTAAATACACTGTTATTACATCATGTATCACTGGAAGGCACAATTATTCTATGAAATATTAAGATTAATTGCATATTTCCATAGTTAAGGATATCACTTTGTGTGTTCCTTCACTAGTAAATATAAAAATTCAGTATCTAATTCAGATATTAAGTTGATGTGATTTAAAAAAACTTGAACATTGATATATTTTCCACAATACAGGCTTATTTCTTCCTTATTTCTTTATATGAAGCATAAAATTTTATATGATATGTGGGACAGTTGCTCTTCTGAGGTTCTTGACTAGTTAATTACAGCATGGATTAACTCAATGTGTTGGTTATTTTTCTCTTGTTGAGACAAAATAACCTGATGCCCATAATGAAGGAAAGAAAGGTTTGTTTAGCTTATAGTTTTTGAAAGTTTCAGTCCATACTCAGCTGGCTCCAAGGCAGAGTGGCATAGCTAAGGGGCAGCTATTCATGGTGGCTGCAAGCAACAAGAGTAAAAAGGGCAAAAGGGGGAAAAGTATACCTCCTTCTCTCTTTAAATTGTATGCTGGTTACCCACCCCTGGACAGGTACAGCACTCACACGACCACTCCCAGCACTAGACAAAGAACCAATCACAAATGCTAGATTCAGCTGCCTCCATGACTGCATGAGGCTTTAAAGGGACAGCAAGACACAAACCGTAACACTCAACATAGAATAACTTTGGTTTCTTACCAGCTCACCAATGGGATCTTTCTATTACTTTTACATTAAGGTATAATTTATATACGGTAAAGTTCACCATATTCTGTATACTCTTCTGCAGGTTTTAATATTTGCTTAGTTATGTAACCACCTCAGTGATCAAAATGTAGGATATGCCATCACCATTGGTGTGTAGCATCTCCTTGTCCACTGCCAGCTCTTGTCAACCACTGATCAATTTTATTATCCTTTATTTTTGCCTTTTTCCAGAATTGAATAATATATAATATACAATATATATAATATATAATATATTATATTATATATAATACGCATATATAGTTTATTATATATATAGTATATAATACATATATATATATAGTTTGACAAATGTAATTCTTTTTCAATGTGCCATTTTCAGCATCATTATTTTTCTCTTTGGACAGAAGAGTGCCTATTGTACTCTTTTAAAAAAGGGATTTCAAAGTTCCATTTTTTTGGAGTGTGTCTTTCATTTATTGAGAAATACTGGTTGATGCTCTTGACCTAGATATTTATAGATAGCTTCAGAGTACCAAAATATTCCCAGGCCTTTTCCTTGTACATACCTATTTAAACATTCCTTTCTCTGTGTGTCCTACATATTGAAAAAAATAAATAAATTATCTCTGAAACTGTATGCTTTCCATTTTAATGTATCTGTTACAAATAAATTTGAATTTTAAAAAAAGAGAAAATAAGGACTGTCTGAAAATGTATTTGTGCTTAGGTTTTCAGTTCAGAATGTTTAGTTTTTAATAATCCAATTGCTTGACTTTAAGAATTCACAATGGTACTAGGAATTTCCACATAGCTGCACAATTAATACTTGGTACTGCCACAATACATTAAAATTCCTAGGAGACTTTTAAGTTTTGAGCTGTGAAGATGCAACAGAAATCAATAGTCTTAAACCTAGTGTCACTCCAACTAAGGCTCAAAGTGTTGAAGATATTCATAGGTAGTGAAGCACAAGGTAATTGAGTACGAATAGGAGGGCCAATATTCCTACAAAGTTGAGAACAATAGGCCACTTCAGGGAAAAAAATCTAACTTAAAAGTCTCTCATGTATGCATATGTATTAGTCAACTTGAAACAATATACATAATTTTTAATTCCCATTAGTAAGATAGTAGGAAATAAACAACTGCTGTACTTGGTTCTGTTGTTGAACAAAGTACTCTCTCCCCAAGCTCTTTCCATCTCTGTGCTTTGCCATTCTTGGCTCTTGGTCTTTGATACTCATTTGTGTTACCTCCTGATAATAAGATGGCTGCTCTGCCTTGACCAAAGTAGGATGAAAGGGAAAAATATTGCAAGTACACTTTCCTTATCTTTCTGTCCTTCTATGTAACTAAGAGCAAGTACCCACAGAAGGCTTTCAGCCAACTTTTTCTAATGTTTCGTTGGCCCGAACAGGATCACAGGATTATTTCTGGCTATAACAAAAGGAGAGAAATTGAGTATCAATGAAAAGGAACAGTTGGGTTACAATCATGCTTGTGACCAATATTTTTATGTTTATGATATATCCATATATGTCTATAAAGATATATATATATACATATACATATATAAATACTATATATATAGCATTTATTGTACATCCTGAGGATAAACAGAGCTTCTTCTCCAGGCCAGCCCTTTTACCCTGAGAGAAACCAATATCTTGGCTGTTTATCATGCATATAGTGAGGCACACAGTGGTTGGAAATGGCACTTATTTAGACTAATGATGAATCAGTTTAAATCGGACATCTTGTTGCCCGCAAAGAAAACAGGGTTCTGTTGGGATTATACATAAGTGAAATAACCATTAAGCAATTACTAGAGTCTAGCAATGTAATTGCTTAAAACTTATATTTGATATTAGGATACGTCCTTGGTGGACTTGAATTTCAAAAGTCACTATTTTTATTTTAATAGTGAAATTTCTAAAGTATGGGTTAAGTGGAAAGGTGTTCAAATGGATATAAAGTTTCAGTTATGCAGGATAATTAAGTTCCAATGATATGCTGTACAGCGGAACACCAATATTGACAGTACAGCGTTGGACCTTTCAAAATTTGTTTAGAGTTGCTCTTATGCTGAGTGTTTTAACCATAAAACTATGTATAAAAGAGGCACACAGGAAACACTGGGAAATGTAGCATATGCCTGTTACCTGGATTACAGTGATGGTATCACGAGTGTTGGGATATGTCCAAACTCATTAAATTAAATATGTGCACATTAAATCTATTAAGTTCTTTTATTAATTATATGTCAATATATACTTTTTAAAAAATGATGAAACTATACTATAAGATATGAACATAGAAAGCTGACTTGTTTTCTCATGTATTTTCAGTCTAAGTTGTGATAGTCTGACTCTTGCAAGAATTGAGTTCTATTGGTAATCTGCAAAGTGAGTCAGAGGAAAGGGCCTCTCATCAAAGTAGATTGGGCTTATTTAGGAAAGACAGAATAACATAGTAAACTCATAGGAATGGCTCTAGGAGCAAGGCATTGAGCAGGTATATGATAGTTGGCTTATATGTCAAGCTTTATAGTAAGCCCATAGGTCTCTAATGTAGTCAGAAAAGGTACTTCTTGTGAGTTGTGCAGAGAAGAGAACAGAAATGAGATTTCAGACATGACAAAGCTTTTCCCTGCAAGTACCAATGCCGAGCTTGTGAATGAGAATATGGAACTTTGCGTGTTCTGTTCTCTGAAATAAATAAATGTAATGCCTAAGGTAGAAAAAGAAAATTAGTTTATATATTAGCTATGGATAGTTTTAAAAATAAAATTAAAAGACAAAAATAAAACTCAAAGTTGCACTAAAGTTTCTTAGCCTAGGGGCTTGAAATCCTAGTATTTTTTGAAAATTTATATTCAAAATTTATTCTACAGTTATATGTGGATTTTTATAGAGAGAATGGCTGTACCTTTCATTTTGTTCTCAAAGATTAAGAACTGGCAAACTTTTGAATGCTAATTAACCCAGATTTGAGGCATTTTTTTTCAGTTTATGAGTTATTTTGAGAGAATTACGACTCTTACCTGTTCTGTGACCTGATAATCTATGTAAGTAGTAGTCTCCTTTGGTTATAAAAAATGCTTCTTAGTATACACAGTACATGTCACAAATGATAGTATGGAAAAAGATATGCTGTCGTGCAAAAGATTCATCAATCCTGAGTACAAATTCAGTTTTTCTCTTGAAGAAGATAAACACATTATATGAGCTGAACAAAATCGGGATTTCATTAAGTATATTGCAAAAATAGTCATAAAACTTTACCGTTTCCTCCTGAGATTGTATAACATTAGGAGTAAGTTAGTTAAAATAGTGAAGTAATTATTTACTGGACATTCCAGAATTTGAATATTCAATATAGATTTTTACATATCTACCTAGTTAGGCTTATAGTCATAACAAAATGAAAGATAGATAGATAGAACGTCTTTTCCCTGTTATAAAACAATGCTCAGTTCTTTATTGCTTTCAAAGTTACTTCTGTCTTATAGATGTGTATATTTAAATAATATCCCTGCCTCTGCCCCACACCCCTCCCCATGGATGAAGCTGACAGCATTTGCCAAATTGATTTTCTATCTGTAATATTCTAACTGTATTTCAAACCTCATTAAAGCCCTTTTCATCATTTCTCTGACTCCATTAGTTATGGCAGCATTGCAAAATCTGGTTTTCTCAGTAAATTTCATTATTGTGGTTACCAATTCATTATAAAATGATCAGAGGAGTGGGAAGGAGAAAGGAGGAATTGACATATGAGGACAAATTGAAAGATTAGGGCTCTTTGACCTAGAAAGTAGAAATCTATCAAGTCATAAGTTGCCTGGATAAGGTGAACATGAACCAACACAATAGACCTAAAAATAGGAAGCTGAGGTGGCATTCGTGCAACTTTCTTGGAAAAGATGTAGAGCTCCTAATTTTAAGAAACAGTGAGTAAATTTATTTCAGAACCAATGAGAAACTTCCTGTAAACTCACACTAGATTGTAATTAATTGTATTATTATGCTAAATATGATTTCTTCTTTCTTACTCATGTTTTCTTGGACATTTCACACAGTTCTGACCCAGAAAGACAATTCATATGCTCTTTTCATAGAAAAAGCTACAGTGGCTTGAGAAAAAGGCTTTTTTTCTTATGCTCAAGCACAAAGGTGGCCTCACACAGGGGACAGACATCGTAGGCTGATCCAAACAAAGAAAAAGGAGCACCACTTTTGTAGCATCTGTCAGGTAGGCAGGGACCCAGATTTCTTGATGTCATTTCATGTCAAGATAGAATTTAATATAAAGAATGACCACATTGCGATATTTATAAATATATGGACATGACTTGAGGCCATACTCATAAGCAAAATAAACCAGACTCACATGTGTAAATACCGTATAGTCTCCCTAGTATGAGAGTTGATAAGAGTATATAAGATTTTATGGTAAGCATGAGTCCCCATCTCATAGCTTTGAAGCCTTTCAATGTTTTCATTCATCAGTTGGAATGGTTTTATTCTGTTTTGTTTGACTATATCATGCATGATGGTATGAACAGCTGTTTTGAAGAAGACAAAACATTATGACAGCTATTGCTCATTTAATATCATTCTTCTTAGAAATCCTACCATGCTTCTATTCTTCTACTACCATTGGATCTATCTATCACATTGTGTCTTTTTGGGATTTGAATATGTGTGATAGTATAAACAAAATTTTTTATAGAAAATGAGATATTATAGTACCCATTGATCATTCTCTGTTATTTGGTTCAGAATGCCCTGTAATTCTTTCACTCTTTGAATGGTTTTATACTATTTTGTTATGTTTGATATTATTGTATTTGAAACTATGCTCAACTATAGCAGAGAAAGAGATATTGTGATAGCTACTGTTAATGTCTGGTTGTTTTAATGTAAAGTACTGTGTTGCCTATGTTGTCCTGTTCTGATCTGCTCTGT
>PVJX010003635.1:0-61534 GCA_004027295.1 Dolichotis patagonum | reverse complement strand
AAAAAATAAAGAAAAGAAAAAAAAAGATAGAATTTAAGTTGTGTTTGTGCTCTTCCGTATCATTTCTCTTCATGTGATATGTCTTATCATCATGTTAGGTCTCTGTCTTGAGGTACAATTTTTATCATGTGAATAAGACAAAGGATACTAAGTGTGTTTAAGTGACTGTTGTACACATTCACTTTCTTCTTACTGCCTATAATTTTCCTGTTTATGTAAGAAAGTTCCTAATTTGGTTTTGGAGAAAGGTGTATCTTTAGAGGGTTTGATTCTAATGATCTTGTTTTGCTTGCCTCTTGGTGTCTCCACTGACCAGGTAGTCTTTGAAGGCTGAATTGACTTCCCAACCTACTGTATCCTGGTGTATGATCTTAATTTCATATCCTTGAAGGATACTCTGTTTTTTTGGCTCTCAATTACCTGGTATATTTGTTAATCCCAGAAGACTGAGGGCTAATTTAGCTATCTCAGAAACAAAATGTACATTAGAAAAACTCTATTCCTTGGCCAAGATAAATGAGTGTTGTGTTAGTTTGGAACTTTTAAGTGGGAGAAAATAAAAATCTCTTCCGGGAAAATGGGAATGCCACACCTGTGACACAGATGATTGTAGAGTACGAATTTATGCCATTTTCATGGAGCCAAAACAATCCAAATCTAGAAGTTAATGTTAAAACTAGTTCTGGACAGGAGCTTCAGTAAGAAAATGGTGAGAATGAGTGGGATGGAATTTTTTCAGAATTACTGACACATGAATCCTTGAATTGAAAACGTTTAGAAGTTTCAAGCAAGATACATCTAAATAAATCTATGCATATATGCATCCTAATAAAACTTCAATACAAGAAGAGTTTACTGTAACTGCTACTGCAACTAATAATAGCAAACACTGGCTATGCAAAGTAATTTTCTAAGCACTCTGTGTCTGTATAGTCATCATAGGCTGCGGGTGTAGCTCAGTGGTAGAGTACTTGCCTACTTTAGTGTATCTGAGGAATTGTTTCTGTTATCAGCAGAATAAGGGTTCTTTTACTCAATTTGGATAGAAATTATGAATGTGCAGATTTCAGCTCTCTTGGTGTTAGTAGCTCTGAACTTTGAGTGCGAGCATATCTCAGCTCTTAATACCCTTCCAACCTGAGGGTCAGTGGCTTAGCTCCCAGCAGCTGATGTTAACAGCTCTCCAGACCACTGTTCCTAGCTCTTCAGCAGCTGTATCTAGTCGTTCCCTGAGGCTCTCTGGAGCTTTTCCGGGATCTGGAGCTAGTGGCTCCTCATAGCTGTTCTGTAGCTCTCTCTAGTTCTCAGTTCCTCACTGCTTTCGGTACCCTACCGCTCTGCTCTTTCTGCTGCTATCTGGAGCTGTTCAGTAGCTACCTGGTTGCAGAGTGTGCTCAGGATTAATTCTTGACAGCATTTCTCTTAGTAGAACTAGCTCAGCCCACTCTGCCTGATAGAGAAATCATGAGGATGCAATAAAACTATCCTAATAAGGCTTTATCAGTGCCTAGGCTGTAGCATGGAGGGTAGTGCACAGGAAGGAACTCCCCCACTGACCCTAGAAAGGTGAAAGAAGTCTGCTGCTTTACAGACGGGAAGGGCTCATCCATGCCAGTCTCCTGTATCTTTCACAGACTGATCTGGGAACCTCCAAAGTAGTGGGTGACAGATGGATTTATCTAATGAATCTGCAGAGTATTCTTACCAGAGGTGACAGACAGTGGGTCGTTGGGCACTGCTGTAGCTGAAGTGAACTTACTGGATACTTGATATAGCCATGGCCAGAGCAAAGTTCTCCCAGGCAGCCCTGGGGCATCTTGAGCAGCCTCAGCTGTCATGAAGCCAGACTGGCCAAATGGTTGAAGATGTGGCTGTCTGACTGACAACTTCCAGCATTTCTGGAAAGCTACAGGGCTTGAATTGTGACTGTACCTATCTCTGACAGTTTTCCAGGCCATGGAGCATGGCTTAGCAGACTTCAGGGAGTGTAGGGACAATACCAGTAGTTCTGGTCACATTGCAATGTCTTGCTGCCAAGTGTGGCCCATTAGCTGCTTCCCAGAGAGGCAGCAGCACCTGAGTGTTTGGGTATGAGAGAAGGGTGGCACAGTGTTGACCAAGACAAGGCTGTCACCAGGGCTTCAGGAGTAGGTGTGGGCCTAGAGGGTTGTTGATGATTGGCTGTTGATACAGCAACTACAAGATAGGGAGAGCACCTGCTCTCCTCACTTGGAGGGCAGTTTAGCAGTAGAGGAGCAGGGAAGGGAATGGCAGCTGTCAATACAGTGTGATCACACCTCTTTCCACTCTCAGAGAGAAAAGGAGGGTTTTTCTTGGGAAGAATTGTTCTCTCTCAGTCCCAGGACCCTCATGGATACCAAAATACGCAGAGCTGCAAGTTTTTTTCATAAAATGGCATGGTTTTTGCATATAACCTCAGCATGTCCTCTTTTATACTTTAATTGTGTCTATTATTTAGGGAATAATAAGCAGACAGAAAAGTCTATATATGTTGAGTATAAGCTCATTTTTTTCAGAAAAGTTTTGCTCATAGTTGACTGAATCATGGATACAGAGCCTGACCATACAGAGGTCTAGCTGTATTAATTCACATGGAGATAGTGAACTATTATTATCACCATTGTATTGAAGAGAAAAATAGACAACAAAATATTTGCAGAATTTTTCCAAGATCACACAGCTAGTATTTAACCAACCTGGAATTTGAACCCAGACCATGTAGCTCCCCAAATGTATACTCTTAGCCACTGTACATTCTCTTCAAAGAGAAAAGTCATCAAAACGACTAGAGAGAAAGATAGCACTCCTAACAGCAACAACAATAACAGTAAAAAAAAAAAAATTGGCCTGACAGCTGACTTCTCTAAAGTACTAGTAGTGACCAAAATAAATGGAATATCTTCAAGGACAATTAAGTATGAAAATGACTGCTAGCCTAAAGATCATTGCAAAATGGGAAAATCATAGACAATCGTTTTAGAGGGAGGTGACTCTCTTACTCATCCTATTCCCCTTCCTTCCTTTCTCCTCCTCTCCCCTCCCCTCCCCTCCCCTCTTCTCCCTTCTTCTCCTCTCTTATGCCCTTTAAAAATAGTTTTGCTTCCTTCCCTCCAGGGAAGCCAGGCCTGGGGCACCCTGAAGGGTCAGGGCTGAAAAGGTAACTGGGACTAGGTATTGGGAGATGGGTAAAGGCTGAGGAGGCAAAAGGGGCTGGCAGGGCACAGCAAATAGGAGGGAATAAATGAAGGGTAGTCAGAGCCTATTTTCTTACTGTTGGAGAAGGGAGTTACAAATATGGAAAGGATGACCACTATAATACATTCTGCAGTGTTGTGATAGAATTGGTACCCGTATGGGCTCATGTTCTTAAAATAAGTCAGTAGATACGATATAGTTTTAGGACTGTGTGTGTGTGTGTGTGTGTGTATCTGACCTGTGTCCATAGAAAAAGCCTAAAAATCAGTCTCACCTCAGTAGCAAATAAGTATACCTAGTACTCCCGATCTTGATGTCTTTGCCACTGAGGTTATCGTGTCTGAATTAGGTCTGAAAATAAGTGTGTGTGTACACCTCTTTCAAAGTGGTTGTATAGTTTCCAGTTTTTATTCCATTCTTAATAAATCTACATAATACCTAATATCCTCTTCTACCTAATTTTTAAAACATATTTCATAAAGTTTATTTTGATTTGGGTTTTAGCTTTGTTGACCTTTGCAACCTGAACAGAAAATTACAATTCACAGTGCCACAAATTACAAATGTTACATTTATATATTATTTTCACAAAACTACTTCTTAATGTAATATATTTTAAGCATCTATAATCCATAGTTTGTCATACTGGGAAGGTGATATTTCGAGTCACCTAGAGCTGGCTTTACACCCCAGTTCTGTTTCTATGCACCCTTGTGACTTTGGGCACAATTCTTATTTCTCTTTTGTCGCCATGGTTTTATCCATAGGCACCTCAAGATTTTTCAGAAACAAATCTGAAAACAGGAAAAGTCTAAACCACACTGTGGCATGCAAGAAGTGTTACTTTCCGTCATTTTGCCTCTTTATTCCTTTTCTTTCTAAAAGTGGCCACAATAAAACTCTTGGGCATAGAGAAATACGAAGCTTAATAATAAAGGACCTTAGCGAGGGGGCTTTGTCCCTGTTTTTTGTTCATATTTGGCCTCTCTCCTTGTGTCTCGTTCGTATCTTTGTTTCACTAATGAAGTCATCCATCATCATCATCCTGAAGATGACCCGAGCCAGACAGTGACCATCATTTGGGGGGCGGTGGAGGGGACAGCGTGGGGTGGCAGGGAGGACTGTGAGCTCCGAGCGCTGCTGCGTGCCGGCAGCCAGGGTAGGTGTGGTGTAGAATGCAGCACATCTTTCCAGACAGAAGGTGGTTTCGTCTCCTTATGATCTTTGAGAAGAATATTAACTGATCATCGCTGAGTGATTCTGGCTGATGACTCTCTTGATTCCTTACTCAGCAAGCAGATGTTAACTTTTCTTAGTCTTTGGGCCGCTCAGTGATTTCGCTTTCTTTTCTCTCATTGTACTTTCGTGTTTTCCTAAATGTCAGCATCCATTTTGTGCAATTTTTATTTCATGTTAGCTCACTGTATTTCTTGGTGTTCTTTTTCTTCATCATTTTCAATATCTGCAAGGCCAGACCCCTGGTATATGCTTTCATAAACCCGGTGTATGTGTGGAGGGGAGGCGCTCTTAGGGAGAGCCTGCCCGATCGTGGCTGTGTCAGTGTGAACTGCAGTAGACCCAGCAGGACCTGAAGGTTACCCTACTGTTTTGGGTTCCTTGGAACCAAACTTAGGGAAACATCCCAACTGTCTGGGGTTAGGCTCTACTGCCTAGCAAGAGGCCAAGTGCAGAAGTTGTGAGCCCATGTCTTTAGTTCCATTCCAGTTCCTGCCACTGTGACTTGCAGCTAGTAGTAAATGTTTTGATACATGTTGATTTATCCATGACTCAATTAATATCTCAGAATCCTGCTTTACATCTCACATATTAGTATTTGTTCTTGAGTTTGGAAGCCAGAATAGGACTGAGTGAACCTCTACTGGGCCGTGCTCTTGAAATACCTCTAGATTCCTCTTAGAGCTTGGTCATGGCTCCTGGCCTTTTTTTTTTTTCTGTCTCTGATATGTCCCTAGGAAAATTCATCCCATTTCATGGTTCCATGTAACATCAAAAACTTGTGCTACCAAAATGGTATCTTCAGCTCTAACTACCCCCACCATTGCCAAACTTAAGTATCACAGAGTCAATTTAATGTCTCAATGAGGCAGGGTTTGAATAGGGGTTTTAGGCTTATCAAGTGTAAAATAGACTTTTTAAATTTTCCTGTCCTTAAACTGCTTCTCCTATATTTCCTGTTTCAGTTAGTGGTCCTCCCATCACTTGAATTTCTGAGCGTTCCTAATTTTTCCTTTTTCATTCCCATTTCTGCCCAAATTAATTCACTAGAAAATCCTTTGGTTCTGTCTTCAGCATATATCTCGAGTTTGTTAACTTCTGTTCATTTTTACTATAACTTTCCAAATCCAGGATGCCATCAGCTCCTGCCTGTTGACTGATCTCCCTGCTTCCATCTCCATCCTTCTGAATTCGAACTCCACACATTAGCTCAAGTAACCTGTTTTGAATGTAAACCTTACTGTGTGTAACCAGATTCTTCCTAACTGTTTCAGTTTCAAACCCTCTGTTGTTTTTCTTCTGCCCTTAGGATAAAATCTAGACCCCTTAGTCCTAGCCAGTACGTCACAGTCCTCTAGTCTTGCCTCCAGCATCTTCTGTTATGCCCACACGCTCAACACACTTCGGCAGTGCAGACTTTGCCTCCTCAAACCTGCCACACCTGTGTTTTCCCCTGTCCCCAGCACCACATTCTTTCCTCAGGTCTTCCCTGTGTGGCTGCACCTGCCACTCGGGTGGCGCCTCCCATGGCAGCTCCTGCGTGGGCTTCTCTGAGTACCTCCAGGACCTTCCATCCTATCGCCCTGCTTTATTGTCTCGATCTTGTTCATTTCTGTAGTGTCTTAACTCCCACTAGAGCACAAGCTCTGAGAGAGCAGAGTCCTGGCCTGCTGTTTTTCACCCCAGTGTTCTTGGTGCTTATACGGTGTCTGGAGCCCAGTGTGGGCTAAATATCTGGAGCGGACATGAACCGTTTTTCAGGACTCAGCTAGGAGCCCTGAAACATGGAAGTCTTGCCAGTCATTGGCTTGTGATCCCTATTCACATGCACAAACTACTTTTCCTAAAATCCCTAATTTTTCTCTTTGTTTTTTTCTCCCCCTTCAGACTGGACTTGTCTTTTGTTACTGTTTGTAAATAGCCTTCTCAAAGCTACATTTCATCCTTTGTCTTTTTAATGTCACCCAGAGATTCTTTTCTGAAGAACACTAATTCCAGCACCTTGGTGCCTCAGTAAGTATATTTCTGATTATATCAAATTAAAGAATGTTCTGATCACTCGTCCAAGGCTTGTTTACTTAAAACAGATATTCCCCTGTTGGTAAGCAGTAGATTTAGGATAGATTTTTCTTTGGTATTTCTTGCTTTCATTTTTTTTCCTGTCTTCTTTTGTGAAAAATCTTTTAAAAACGATGCTAACTATACCTTAACCCAGAATGATAACTAAATATGTAAGCTATAATAGATGCTACACATTGATTATGTGTGTGTGTGTAATACCTTTCCACATGGCTTTTCCTTATATCCTTATTGATATTTCATTTTCCAAAATAAATGTTAAGTTTTGAGACACTGATTTATGTTAACATTTATCTATGCTTTTTTTAAGTGTAGAGTAGAATCTTCTCCCCCTGCTTGTTCACATTTGTCATGCACACATATATTCACATATTTTCAGAATTTTCAAGATGCTTCTCAGAGTAGTGATATGGCTGCATAATGCTGCAGAAAATACAAATGCAGTATCACTGCCACTTGGAACACTATGTTCTCTACATCTGGGCCGCCTGAGGAGTTCCCCAGCTTTCCACCTCCACGTCTTAAACTGCTGGTCCCCAGAGTCTGTCCTCAAAAGGAACAACTTCTTTGCTTATTGTTTTATCCAGCTTTTCTTTCACTTTACTTCTCACTTTCATTTTTTTATTGTTCAGTCCTACTCCAGAGAATTCTTTTAGGTGTTTCTTCTCTACTGTTTTAGAGCCATACTGGAGTCGCTCACTGTGCAGTGCCTGTTTTGGGCATCTTGTGGAAATCTCTCACTTGCCCTTGAACAGTGCGCAGTCCTGATGTCTCCACACTGTTTCGGGATGAGTGGACTAGCCATAGTGAAGTTCTGTGGGGATGTTCTCCCTCTGCAGTTGAAGAGCAGGGGTAGAGCTGATGCGAAACTCCATCAAGCAGGGAGGGAAAGAAAGCTTCAGCCTCTCTGCGTGCTAGAAATCCTGTGCAGGCTGAACCACAGCTCTGATTCGAGCTGAAGGATGTGATCCCCACAGCAAGACCCAGGAAATTTACCTGTGACCTTAAATATATTAATAGTGTTGTGTTTCTAAAGCACACTTACGTTATCCTGAAATTCCTGGATGACTTTGCTGTTGCTAGTAGTTGTTAGCTGCAAGAAATTCCCAGATGCCTGAAAACTTCCCTGACATTATTTTAGTTGACAACTAGTGTGCAAGTGGCCCTGCTTTGAAACAAACATTATTTAATCCACAGTAAACCATCTTTTAGTTCTTGCATCAGTCTTCGCTTTATTAAAGTCAAAAGTAATGTTTAGGGAGGGTAAAATCATAAATATGATTCATAAATACTTAAAAAAACAACAACCAAGCTCCTCATTGAATAGAAATTTCACTTAGAATTGTAGTTTATCTTTGAAAGAAAAACTTCTGGGATTGAGGGTAAACTGGTTTTAGAAAAGAAATCAAATGTTATAGTATTTGAAAATCTAATTTAGCATATATTAGATTAATGCCCTGTAAAATTCCAAAGTCTGAATTCAGTTAGCAGAATGTTTGACTTAATTCTTCTTTCTTTTCCTCCTTTTTCTTTTGTTGTTTATGGTTAAATCTCAGTGACTTTTCCTTTTATGGGTTTAAATATTTAGTACTGAATTTCTAAAGGGGCCAATCCCTCCCCCCCTTTTTTTTCAGCAGACTTTTGAGGAAGTAGTGGTCAGGAATTTGTGTGTGTGTGTGTGTGTGTGTGTGTGTGAAATTACTGTATCTATGAATCTATAATTCTATTATTTTACCAACATGTATTTTGCTTGCAAATAGGCAGGGTTTTGAAGATTTTGTACATAGAAAGCAAGGTTGATAAAGGCCTCTCCATATATTTGTACTCGAATTTGTTTTTGTTTTTTAAAAAATATGCTGCAGTTGATTGAAATAAATTTAATTTTGACTTGTGCCACACAACTATAATTCCTTCAAAAACATGTCAGTTTACAGTATATTTAAGGCAATGTCAGCAACAATTCCTTTTTTATTTAGAGTAATATAATCTAAAACTATCAGCCTTTTCTACTTTCATGAGCTTTTGACTTTCATACCATAATGCACAAAATAATTCACTTTATTTAGAGCTTTTGGTAAAATGTCCATCACTGGAGGGAACATTTTATTTAAATATGCACTTTCCACTAAAATAGGCTCTGCCAGCGTCTGTGTTCCTTGCATGTTCTGAGCTCTTTGAATCAGTTTTGCTAATTTGTTATTACGTTATTTAAAAATTAACATAACAGTCCCCTTTCCTGGGCAAAGAATTGAACATGCAGGATGATTCATTTGGGTTAAAATGTGTCAAATGTAATGTGACAGAATCTGGTTACCTTATCAGTTCTCTTCAGATGGACATGACTAAGCAACCTTTTAGATAGTAGGTCCAAACTAGAGAGAAGAAATAATTAACATTGAAAGGGTGAGTGTGGGTGTGTGTGCATGTGTGTGGGTGTGTGTGCATGTGTGTGCGTGTGTGCACATGTGTGTGTGCACGCACAGGAGCACAGGGAAACTTTATAGATTGTTCTATAATAATAATGTGTGATTCATATCTTACAAAAAATGATCAATGTCCAGTGTTTCAGATTCAGAGGCTAACTTGGCTTATTTTTTGAGGATGTCTTAGTGATTTGTGTGAAAGTTTCTGAAAATTCCAAATGGCACAAAGAAAAACAAATGGCTTATGTGGTTGTTTACAAGAGCAAGGTAGGAAGTCGGCAACCTAGGGGACAGAAAATACATTGAAATATTGAATAATCACAGTTGTGACACTTCTCTGAATAAACTTCTGCTTTAAAAGGGGAAACATGCACACGTAAATGTGTGAAGTGCAAAATGGTAGCACCTGTGTGTTCTAAGAGGGGGACATAATGGAGAAGCAGGTGACATGGTAACGTGGTGTGATTGTTCAGACATTGAGGGGGGAGGATGGAAATGATCAGAGGTGGCTTAAAAAAAGAAGTAGAGATATTAACTGAGAAGAGTACTCCCTTTAAACATTTCCAGTAGTTGAAAAAAGTTTATTTATGTCTCATAAACCTTGTATTTAAAGAAATATAGTGCTCACTTTATACTCATGTGAATTAGAATGTGGAAATACGATCCTATGGTAAAGAAAGGGATATACAGGGAAGATTTTTGCATATTTTCCAAGTTCTTCCACATTTTCATCAATCACATGGTTTGTATTTATTGTATGTGTTTATGGCTGGGTTCTGTAGGCCCTTTAAAGTAGTATATTGTGAAACTTATAGAGTTTTGTCTTTGTGCCCCACATAAATGCTAATCTAGAATAATTGGTCATTTATAATTTTAATTTAAAGTATAATATTTGTACTCTTTGTATATTTTTTTGTGGCAAGATGCCTCATATTTTTGGCCATTTTGGCACTCACTAACCATATTGTAGACAGAAAAAAATGAAAGAAAATCTATTTATTTTGTTCTGGTGAATAAAACATTTAATGAGGTAAGACGTTGGCATATAGATTTATACATGAAGTGTGAAATCAGGTTTTTCTTCATGTTATAACCAAGAACTATGTCATTTGAAATCTAAGGCTGACTTTTAACAGTCCCCAGAGTCAATGGAATTGTTCTTAAATACTGGGTTCAAGAAAAGTTGCAATCACCTTGATTAAATTTTCTGAAATAGGATAGTACTGATTCTGTTTAGATGCAAGAATTAGCTGTATTCATTGAGAAAGATCGTCTATGGGCCTTTGAAATAATTTTACTATAATTATACAAAACATTTCAATGACAGTTTGAAGTTGGAGTTAGGAGCTCTCAAGCTTGCTATGAGACCTATCAAGTATATATAAAAAATGTGAATGTTTAAATCTTAAAAATGTATTACAATAAGAGATGCATTGCCATTAATAAACCTCAAAATACACTCCACTTCCATTTCCAACATTCTTATCCCATTGTTCTTGCCAGTTTTTGAAGCAGTTCTGGAAGTCCTGTCTTGTGAATGTCCTTGATTATGCCACTGTAGCTGCCTTAGTGTTCTTTTTTTTTTTTTTTTTTCCCCTCAGTACCAGTAATCAAACTCATGACTTCGTGCTTGCCAAGCAGATGCTTATGCAGCTGAGCTAAATCCCTGGCTACCTTAGTGTTCTGAATTAACACAAAATAATTGCTTTTCATGGTCATTTAAGCTTTGGGGAGGAAACACAAGTCTGATGGTTCCAGACCCAGAGAATAAGGTGGACGAGGACATATTTTAATGTTTTTATGAATCTCCATTCGATGGCAGTAGCAAACTGTGTTCTTGATCACGCCTCCTAAAGATACTCAAAAAGATATTCAGAACGGCTTTACAAAGTGGCCAGAATGATGGGATAAGTGTATGTGAAGTGAGGGGGAGTATTCTGAAGGAGAAAAAGGAAATGTATCTTTTACTGTAATGAATTTTCTTTTAATTTAAAGGTACCCTACGAGTTTGGATCAGCATTTGCATATAGGTAACTGAATTTCCAAAGATGCCTTGAGTCATTGCTCCAATTGGTTGGTGCCAGTACAGACCTATTTCATATGCTTCAGATTACATTCACTATGGATGCATTTGGTCTTCATGTACAACTTAGTAACAGTGTATGTCTTTGTGAAGGTTATAATCTAGTGTGGAAAGCAGATATTAAATAAGCTACTTATTATCTGAGAGGCATCTTTGAAGAATAGAGGGTGTAAAGAGAGAATGTAATAGGTAGACTACCTCAGTAATTTCCTCCTCTATCATTTACAAGATTATGATCTTGTACATTTTCCTTACTATTTCTGAGACTCATTTTCACACCCGTAAATGGAGATAATAATAATGTAGGTTATTGTGAAAGTAAAATTTTAAAAATGCACGTAAAGAATAGAACACAGTGGCTACTATATAGCAATATTTAGTAATCATTACCTATTATCTTTATAGGTAATCTATTCATTTGGGGGAGGCAGAGGCTCATGGGAGAATTATTTAAACAGTTGCTTTTTAATTAGAAATCTGAACGGTGGTAACAATCTGCCAGTGGAGAACACTCCAGAAAAGAGAACACCATGTTCAAAGGATCTAGGACAGGGCTGCTGTAAAGTATTCAGAGAACTAAAAGAAGACTTGGTCTTAGAACTTAGAAAATGAAGAGAAGAAAGGCTGAGGTGTGACCAAAGTAACAGGTGAAAGTAGCCAGATTACACAGAGGTTCCTGGGCCTTATAAAATAGAGTGTAGGACTTTGCCCTGCAGGCACTAGGAAGAGTTTTCACTAGCGAATTATGTCGGTAGAGTTCAGTTTTAGAAAGATGGTTCTGGCTTTAGTTTTGAGAACTGTTCAAAATCCTTCATTGAGAATTAAGGGTGGGGATGTGGCTCAGTGATAGAGTACTTAACATGCTTAAGGCCCTGGGTTCAATCCCTAGCACAAGAAATTAGAGAATCTAGCAATCTTCTGGGAAAATATGGATGGATATTTTTGCTAGTGTCTCTTTCCTGGGTGATTATTCCAGGGACAGTAGTGAATGAGGTAATTGATGCTGCTAATTTCTGATATTTCAGTAAATCTGAGGGTCAGGAGTATGTGTGTGTGTGTGTGTGTGTGTGTGCATAAGTGTATATATACATCTTGTAATAAAGATATAAATGAAAAATAATCATACATTCACATACAGAGCAAGAGAGACGCAGAGATACACACATATATGTACATATAGATCTCTCCCAACAGAGAAAAAGCCAACGTGTTTTTCTTTCCTCCAGAATGCCTCTGACCATTCAGTCTCAGTGTGTTTTAGTTAATCAAGTGTTAGTTTAAGAAATTAACCAAATGAAACATTTATCAGTGCCGTTAGTCTGTAAGGTATAATGACATATCATGATAATTACTCTTCATGTGAGGGTGCACATATGCTTAACAACTTTAAAAAATACAGATTCAAAATTTTAGAAATTTTAGAGATACAGCAGGATCCTATGTTCTTCTGCATGCAGTGATGGACACAGCTGTAGCGCATATACACAAGAATAGATCACAGTGAGCATCCCCTGAGCTCCATTTGCAGACAAGTCGTATCTCCACCATGACAAAATTCCCACAAGACTTTGAATTATTAATGTCTTGGAATCTGCGGAATTCAGCAGATATGATCAGTGTTATTGATGGCAAACTTTATCTCTTTTATTTCTGAGACACATAATGAAATAGGGAGTCCCTCACATAACCACAGTTAGTATTTAGGCTAATTTTGTAGGGGCCAGTGGGCCTTTGCCTTAATGTGTGTGAATACGATTTTTCTCTCTCACGGCAGATTGCACAGTAGATGGGGGCACTAATTTATGAACCCTTCCAGCCTTCTTGGTGTAGTATACCCTGTGAGGGCAAAACACTCTAATTATACTCACTTCACATAATGAGAGCTCTTAATGACAATTACTGATTAGACTTAGGCATGTTTGGGGACCTTAGAGAAGATGTATTGACTTTCAGAAGACAGACTTCACCTGCTCAGTCTCCAGCGATTGCCCAAGCACTCAGTGAAATCCAGTCCTACAGAGTTGCCCCAAACAGTCGAGTAGACTTTGAGCTGAGGGACTAAGATACTTTATTTCTCAACTCAAATCAGGTCAAAAAAGTTCAAGAATTCTTTTTGCTTTTAACAGTGTCTTTACACTTTTTCTTCCTTAGTGATGGTTACACAGACTGTTTTTCTGTTTGGTAACAAGAATAACTTCTAGTCCAGACTGCTCTTTTCAGAGACATTGATTTGCACTGTCACAAATGGATACCTAACATTGTTTTCCTCTTAACACATTTTCAGTGTTCAGTTTTGGGGGGCCAATGCAGAAAAGTTCTGGCTTGCTATATATTATATGCATATGAGAATTGTGATAAAAGTTAAGAAATTGTAGCTACAATCAGAAGTAAGAAGCACTGCTGTGGCTTTTAACAGTAGAATGACTATAGATAACAATGCAGGGTATATTTTAGACAGCTAAAAGAAAGGATTCTTTCTTTTGGGGTTTTTACCATAAAGAAATGATAAATCTTTGATAAGCTAGATAGATTTAAGATTAAACATGATGTTAAGATTTAAACAGGACATTCTCTATACCTGCATCGTAATACCTTATAAATATGTACAATTTTTATATTTTCACATATCAATTTAAAATTCTGAAAAGAAAAAATTAAAGGCAATTACTAATTATACTAAAAGCATGAGTTTATGTGTCCTACATACCGTTTTTGGAACAAAGCAGAAATTTTCCTTATTTCCTTGTAAAACTGTGTCGTGCATTTGTTATCTTTTTTGTAAATGGTCATTTCAGCCAACACACCAACTTAATTACCAGAATGATAGTGGCCTGCCTAGCTTTAGTATCCATTCCTTTCCCTGATGAAAAGACATCAAGCTTTGTTTTTCCTTTTAATTTTCACAGATTTCTCCTAACATTTCTGTTGCTTTTATATTTCCTCTCTTTACAACTGTGTCTTTTCCTCTAAAAATTTTCTGTCTTCTTGTCTGGCAAATCTGAAGTTAGATTTAAAGGGGAATAAAAAAATTACTTGCAATGTCAGCAAATTTAAACTCAGTAAATTCAGTAACTTATAAGTAATAGGAAGGGAAATGGCTCATTTTGGTTTGGCTCCTCCTGCTCACTACCTTCCTAGTTCCAAGATTCTGATTGAAGTAGCTGTTTTACGTAATCTGCATCCTTCCCCATCCTACCTCATGCCTGACAATTTTAAGCGTTTAATAACTATTGGGTTTAGCAATATAGATACCAAGCAAGGGTGTGCTGTCTGACACTCAAAGAAGCTAATACTATGGTGCTGGGTTTTACAAAAAGAAAGAGTTTGTTGAAGGTCAAGTTGACAAGGAAATAGGATGTATACTCAAGTCTGTGTCTCGTCAGTGAAAAGAGTGGTAAGAGATTTGGAGAGTTGACCGTCTGGTAATATGTTGGGTGGGTCTTGATTGGATGCAGTTGTGCCTTTCGAGGTGTTTTTAGTCCTGTGTTGTAATTTCATGGTAAGCACTTCTTACTCTTGATTGTAGTCCATGTCCTAAAACAGAAGTTCTATTGATTTGAGATTTTTTGTTTTTTTAGTTACATGCATTTCATGGGCATCTTTAGGTTAGGATTTAAAATACTTCTGGGGACAGCATATTTTGTAAGACAACTGACCCAACAGTTAGATATTAGAGATTTATTTTTTAAAATACCTGGCAATAGGAGAAATAACAGTTCCATTTCAATATGGACTTTTCAAAGTGGACTCAAGTTAAAAAAATACAAACAGTCCATTAGTAAGAGATTAAGCCAGCTGAGTTTAGAAGCAGGCAATTATGAAAGTTAGGATTCTGTTTTCCCATGGCCTTTTAATGATTACAGTCTTGGAATGGCTATGAGGTCCTTTAGAGATGCTTCTGAGTTGTAACACACACATATTTACAGTCATAAAGCTCTTTCTAGAAAGTGCCTGGAAGATTGCTGTGGCTCATGGAGTCTGTGGGCTCTGTTTCAATACTACAATCAGTAATTGAAACCATAAAACGTGGTTACTTTCTATAAGTTTTAACAGAGTTCCTTACCAACAGATTTTCTTATAATCAAAGACTCCATTTTCATTTATTCATTCAATGAATATAAGTATTTACTCACTTAATGTTAATGATAGAAGATTAAAATCATACCCCTACACTTTGAAGATATTTGTACTATTATCATTTTTATTACCATGACCTCTAAGATATATTTTTGAGTCTGTATATGTTATATTCACTAGCTTAGATTGGCTGTGGAATCACTTTGTAGTCCAGGCTGGCTTCAAAATCACAGCAATCTTCCTGTCTCAGTCTCCTAAATACTGGGATTATAGGTATATGCCACCACACCCTGCACAATTGACGTTTTATTCAGAATCTGAAACCAGTGCTTTCACACTTATTATTTCTACAAATCCTAATAATAGCCTTATCGAGCTATGGTTACCTGCATTTTATATCTAAGGATTCTAAGGTTTTTACAGGGTAGTTTGGTGGTCTCATACCTGAAAGGCTGTCTTACTTTTCTTTTTTTGCTGGGACAAAATACCCAACACCCAAAGTTAAAGGAGAAAAGTTTTATTTAGTTTATAGTTTGTGGAGGTTTCAGTCCATAATCAGCTGGCTGGCTCCATGGCAGGGTGGCATGGTAACAAGCAGCAGTTCAAGGAGGCAGAAGACAGCAAAAGCTACGAAAGGAAAAAAGTGGAGCAGACTCCTTTTTCTCCCTTATATTGTATGTAGTCTACCTGCCCTAGGGTGGGTGTAGCACTCACGCCATCTCCATGCTTTCCTTTTGCACAGGCCTAGACTGTTTACAAAGTGAGAATCCTGGCACCCTGCTGACTCAGTTAATCTTCTAAACTTCTTAAATGGACAGAATGAATCCACCATTACAAAGGCAAACCCATCAGGCTTCTGATTCTAAGCCCAGAGTTCACATTTACAGGTGATGCTGAGAGTGGACCAAGGAAAATGAAATTCTTTCTGGGACTGTTGCTCTACTGTTTGTCTTGACCTACCTTGTACCTTTTGAAAGAGTTAATAGATCTCACTAAGAGTATACGTTTGCCTTGATTGGTTCAAGGTGCTAAAATAAAATTACTATACATGGGACTGTTTAAATAACAGATATTTACCTCTGGAAATTCTAGAGTTGAGAACTAGAGATCAGTGTGCTACAGTAGTCAGGTTCTGCTAAGGACATTCTCCTAGTTTATGGAGGGCAGACTTTTGTCTAGATCTTCACATAACAGAAAGCGGGCTGCCTAGCTCTTTGGCCTTTTCTTTTAAGAGCACTAATTCAGTTCATCAGAGCCCTACACTGTTGACCTGATTACCTCCGAAAGGCTCACCTGTAAATCTCATCCCTCTAGATTAGACTTTTAACCTCTAAATTTGGGAGGGGGGATATCTAAAGGTTTGGTCCAATGCAGTGCTGGAAACTAAAGCAGCAGTGGCTTACGAGAATGTCTGTATCATCAAAGGAGAAATAAAAAACTTTCTTTGATTATTATTTATTTTTATTTTTTGGTACTGAGGAATGAACCTAGGACCTTTGTGCTGAGCTACATGTCCAACCCTTTTTGTTTTGAGACAAGATTTCACTAACTTTCCCAGGCAAAATTCAGTTGCCTCAGCTTCCCAGAGTGCTAGAATTATACACATGTGCTACCACATTTGACTGAGGAATGAAAAAAAAAATTTTTTTTTTAATTTTAGGAGTAAAGCTTACCAGGGCATCATACCATAAGAGAACTGAAACAATAGTTTTGTTATTTCAGGCCCCAGAGTGCCACTTAGTCAGAGTGGTTGCTTTTGACCCCCAGACCCTGACTTGTGAGAGTTGGGAGCCAGCTCCTCCGTTTGATAACAAAAGGTTCTGAGCCTGGGCTCTTGGCCTGAGCTTTTTTGATGTAATATAAAATGTTTAGTAGAGAAGTCACAAACTCTTATCCCAGAGATTATAGTGCAATTTCCAGTTATAAAAGCAGAACAGAAATTATCTGACTCATCCCCAGAACCTGTTTTACACGGAAGAAAAAACCCCTAAGTTACATGTCAAGCATGTGCCTAAGTATTGCTGCCATTCGTGATAAATGAAGTTAAAAGTAAAATCAGCTAATATTCAGAGTCCCAAAAATCATAATGTCACTTTCTGTGGTAGAAAGCATCAGCTTTTCTCTCATTACCTGTTACGAAATTTGTATTATTTTGTTGTTGTTTTGACCCAAGAGCGTTAGCCATTAAATTCACATATGCCTAAACAGGCACAAACACTCAATTTTGAGTAAGCTATTCTACATACATTGAATCACTTTGTTATGGTTTAAATCTAAAATATTTCCCATAGATATTTTGCAAAATGAAGGGGAAAAAATAAAAAAAAATTAAGATGTGTTATGTACATGTGCCAACTCCCTCCAATAAATGTAATCATTATGTACTACAAACATGTACTAATAAAATTGGAAATTTTTAAAAATATAACATGAAAAAAGTTAAAAATAAAAAAAATGTTCCCCCAAATTCTCATATGTTCACTGATGGGGCTTTTAGAAGGTTATTAGATCACAGGGCACCTTATTCATCAGTTGGAGTGTTCCTATGGAGGGTGTTTCTCTCTCTTGGTGATCTTCCTTTTCTCTGACTCCTGGCTGCTATGGACACCTTTCTTCTGCCCTATCTTTCTACCATGTTGTTTTTGTTGTGGATTCAATCGGCCATGGTCTGAACCCCCTGAAACTTGGAGCAGTGAAATTCTTCAAGTTTCAGTTGTCTGATATTTTGTTCCGGCAACAAAAAAGTGACTAATACAAACATTTTCAGGCCAGGCAAGGAATACATATAATACAAAGCTGAGCCATATGAAAGTCATAAACCAGGTTCCTATCTAATGACCTTGGACACAGTACTTGATTTTTCTCATTTTAGTTTTCTCTTATAATATAGTAACAATGCCTGCCTCATAAAGCTGTTGTGAGGATTAAATGACAATGTGTGTTTATATATGTATATAAATTATCATTAATATTATCACTATTAAGATATTTGCATAAAGTCATAAATAGTTTTAGAAAATGTCAAAAATAGAATTTAAAATCTCTTGATTCTTTCACAAGCATACATGTATTCTGTGATATTTTTGGTGGTTGATTTTTCAACTGTTTATGAAATATATGCTGTCTCCAAGTGGCTGTATTAAGCTCGTAAAATACGTTAAGTTGCTATTGGATATGTGTCTTATCCTGCAATGCCTATGGGCTATTTGTGGATATGAGATTGAGCTGCCAAGAAGAAAACAGTGAGTGATATGAAAGAGGCAGATAACAGAGGGAAAAATTGGGGTGGGAAGTTTTAAGGACATTTGAATTAGACTTTGCAGGAAACATAGCAATTGGATACGAAGAACAGCAGAACAGAAACAGCAGAACAGCAGAAAAGAAACAGTAAATGCATGGTGTAAGAAGTGATGAGAGTTCATTAGGTAGAGAAAAGATCTTTGAAGGGCCGGGATAGTGAAAGCATTAACAGGCACAGAATACATGAATACGTGCAGAAGTAACAGAGAGAGTGAGACAGGAGAGCAAGAGTTAGGGAGGGGGGAGAAAGAGGGAGAGAGGCTGCGTTTGAAGAGGCAGCTGCTGAAAGAGAACAGGCAAAGCATGGGCAATCAGTAGTTGGCTAAAAGAGGAGAAAGGTTTAGTATACTATTCCTGGAAACTGCTGTGAAACTGAAATTTTTCCACAAAAAAGTTGAGGCAAAAAACAAAATATGTAAATGCCTAATTAATAAGCAAAGGAAAAGCTAACTAGTTTAAAAAAGAATGGGCAAACAGATGGCATGAAATGGTGCAGGAAAATAATGAACAATAAACAGAAGTATGTTCAGCCTCTTCAAGTTAGAGCTTAATAGTTTAAAGCAATGGTTATTCCATTTTCTTTTTCTTTTCCTTTTTCTTTTTTTCTTTTTCTTTTTCTTCTGCTTCTGCTTCTGCTTTTGCTTTCTCCTTCTTTTTGCAATACTGATAATCAAACCCAAGACCTCACACATGGTAAACTAGTATGCTACACCTCCCAGCCCAATGATACTGTTTTAAAGTGTAATCATATCATAGGAAGAGAGATTGATGTCAGTCTTCTACAGTTGCTATGTATATTAGAGTGAAGATCTATAAAGTACCTGCCACATTGATAAAATCAGAATAATATCTCCTTCTATGATTGTCTAGCAAAATATAAAGAATTTGAAGAAGGGTCCTAGCAGAAGGAATGGAAGAGAATCAATAGGATTTGGCCATTTGACTTTATTTACAAGAACAAGAAATAGGAAAGAAAAATAAATAAAATTTAAAAAATAGGAAAGAGAGCTCAGGACAAGAACCACTTTTGTTTTTGTTGTTTTTCCTGCTTGTAAAAGAAAACTTGCTAAGGATAAGATGTTACTGTGGAAAGAGAGAAATAAAAAATTGATTTGTTTGCCATATCAACTGTTAAACATTCTAAATGAGTCTGTTCAGTAAGGGTGGTTAATTTCTTACAATTACTGAAGATGGACCCATAATTTTATAACTCCTCTTACATACATGTTCTGATTTAAAAAATTATATTCTTAAATACATAATGCAGGCACATATACATGAAAAACAGTATATAAGGGTAAAAATAACAAATTTTTAAAAATTCTTTTCTAAATGCCAAGATTCATTTATATCCTGTTTTACTCCACCAAATAATTTTGACCACCTTCCAAAATCTTTGACTCCAGTCATTGACATTGATTAGTATATAGGTTGGTTGTTCGTGAAGAAGAATGTAATTTGATTCAGCTTGTCAGGCCCCCCCCCCCTCAAGAGCATTTTCTCCTGCCCATTTTCACATGGGAGGGCTATAAACATATTACACCTCAGAAATCACTTAGTATGATACCTTCAGTGAGTGTCTGTGGACACTGAGACCCAAGCAGTTGAAGTGACCTCTGCTCAAGTTACACAGTTAACAAGTCCCAACATTTGGACTAGAATTTGATTTCTGATCTAAGGCTGTTTTTTAAATAAGTTAACAAATACAGTTAAACTACTGAGAATGTGTCTAGTATCTAGTAAGTAAGTGTTCCCCAAATATTAACCATAATCATTACTTTTCTGTTGTTATCATTATCATCATCACTATTAACAAAGACCACAGATTCTGGAGTCAGACTGAAATCAAATCCTTAATTGTTGTTAGCCCTTTGAGCTGCAGGTTACTCAGCTATAAAATGGGACAGTAGTGGAACTGTCTCCCAGGACACTGAGAGAATTAAATCTGAAAGAATTAGCAAAGGGCCACCTGGATCAAAATAATCATTACTTCTATTGTCATGGGGCCATTTAATCTCCTAGAATCAACTTGAACTCTCACCAAATGGGGTCCAAGGAGATTCCCCAAAGATAGATGGGATCTCAACTGCCCTGCAAGTAGGTTCTTGACTCTTACATGGAAAAACAATAATTTCAGGACACAACAGTATGAGGCATAAGCAGATTTACTAGGCAGCATCCAGAAGTAAGGGAGAATAGGAAAAGGACAATATCTTGAGTAGCTGGGGCTCACTCTGATGAAGGGATTCAGAGCCGTGCACTAAGAAAAGCACAAGGCCAGTTTTTATGGATGAACTGAGATGGGCCAGCATCAGGCCCATCATTATCTCAGTGTTAGTTTTGAAGCTCTGGAGGAATCTTAGCTTGAGGGGCAGTCTGGTGCCCAGTAGATAATTATTTTCACCTGGGAGAGAGATACTCTCATTGTGGCATGATCTACAAGGCCCTGCTCTTTCGGGATTCATAGTGTTTGTCACTTTTGTGACTTCTAGGTATCCTTCCACGGTGAACTGGAGATGGACATTGTAAACCTGGCAGTTGGACGTCCCTTGCAAACCTTGAAAATTACTTTCGTTACTCTATCTTGGTGTCCTTGGTTTTGTTTTGTTTTTGCTGTAGCGGAGATTCAACCTGGGATTTTCACACTGAGCTACATTCCAACTTCTCTTTTTTTTTAATTTTGATTTTGAGACAGTGTCTTGCTAAGTTACTAGTTTTGCCCAGGCTGGGCTGGGACCTGCAGTCCTCCTGAGTCAGTGCTGGTATTACAGATGTGTGCCACCACATCCAGCTGTGTCCTCAGTTCTGAAGAGGTATGAGACAGACTAAGTAAATTTAGGGCTGATAAACCTTGTAATACAGTTGGTCCTTAAACACTAACATGCTTACTTACAGAGCTGAGCAGGGATGTGACCAAGGGTTTTAAGGTAGTTTGGGAAACAGCATTAACTTCTATGTTCCTTTTTGCTTCTCTGTGTGTCATTTCATCTTGTCTATTACTTCTGCTGTCCTCTGGACGTATAGCTGTAAGCACGGTCTAATGCAGTCACCGAGACAACAGGATGCTGTCATATTGTACAGTGAGGTTGAAGATCACAGTAGATAAAGAGACAAATTCAGCTTTACAGGGCTTCAGAGGCCTTCATGCAGAAAGAAAATGTGTGAGTCATGCACAGGGAGACAGGGCTAAGAGGTTAGAAACTAGCAAGGAACGTTTCACCAGTATTGATTGTATTTCACTTCCACCTCTACCCCTACTGCCACTACTAATACAGTTCTAGCTTGAGATACCTTAGTCCTTTAATAGAGAAGAGTTTCATGAGTCAAGATTGAGCTTTGAATTTTTGTCATGTACAAAGCTAAAGATGTTATGAAGAGGAAAGTCAGGACATAGACATAATTTTATAAGAAATGTGGAATAAATTATGTGATTTCCAGTCTCTGGAGTTCTGAAATGTTTTTCTTGAAGAGGACAAAAATATTCACACAATTCAAAAAAATTCACTTAGGACACAGTGGTCTATCAAAAACATTTCCCATGCCAGCTCTTTATAAAATAACTTTAGAATGTGTTTTATCAGTGTGAGCATTAGGCTTCTTGCCATTCACATTTGTAATTAAAGGATACAATACAAACTCAGCTTTTAAAATATATAGATATTATCATTTTAAATTGTCTGTTCAATTTTTTTTTAATAAATTCACTTCTGGAGTACCAACTTTGTGTCAGCACTCTACTTGTCACTAAGGATACAAAAAGGAAAACAAACTGGCATGCTGGCACAGGCCTGTAGTCCCAGCACTCTGGGAGGTTGAAGCAGGAAGATCACAAGTTCAAGAATACCTTAAACAACTTTATTAATTGTTGAGACCTGGTCTTAAAAAGGTCTGGGTTTATAGCTGTCAATCCCCACAAATAACAGTAGCAATAACAAACCCAGCCCCAATGCCCCACTCCCAGGCCCACCCTCCTGGAGTCTGTAGTATATTAGGTGAAATAGTCATGAAAACCAATAATTGCAGCACTGATATTAGTGGTGTAGCACAGTAAATCAGGGATGGAACAAAGGAAAAAAGGACTCATTAGAAATTGATCGCTTTATAGTCTTTCAGCAAATTTATTCTCTGAGAGAAGAAACAACTATTGAAAACATAACTAAAAATTTTTATGCATTCGTGGGTGTTATTTTATACTATCACTATAATTGTAGGCCATGTTTAATCTCCATAGTCTGGGAACAGAACCCAGACTACTATACTTAGTTTTTTCCAAGGTAAAAAATAAAAACTTTGCTATGAAGCCCTTTGTTAGATTACAGTTTTTTCTGATGCTGTGAATTTGAACTGAATGCCTTCCCTAAGGATATTTTTCCCCCTAGATTTAGAAATCATTACTTTCTTACTAGTCTATTAAACTACTGATGTTACCAGTGCTAGTCACTGAAACATCCTTTTTTGTAGATTTGGAATCCAGGTCTAAGTGGTCCTCTTACAACACGAAAGAGGAGGCATAGAGAAAGGTATAAATGCTGGCGAGCTGACTAATAACCTGGCCACCTGTCTCAGGGCTAGCTTCTGGAAAAGGCCTTGCAAGGGTACTTTGAACAACAATTGCCTGGGGAACTTTGCTCCTCTGTGAGAAGGGGAGAGAAGACCTTGCATCCCCCAAGACTGATGACTTCTCTTTGTCTGATGAAAGAGTGGCATTGACAGAGTACAGAGTGGATGATAGCTCATCGTCCTTGTCTCCAGCACAGATTTTTCTTTGGTAGGGTGGAGGAATTCAAATTGTGGATTCTATGTGAGATGAGTTTTCTGTGATCTCTCCACATCCCTAGAGAGAAAGAGAATGACTAATTGCAGCATCCCATAGCAGTAATTGAGATGGATTGAAAGGGGAAATGAGTGATTAACCTTGAGCCTCCTCCTGACACAGTGCATAGAAATGTAGGTTTCTGGGGGTTCCTTAGTGTTTCAGTCACAGAAGTCCACATACCTCGTATAATTAACTTTCAGAGAAATATGTTTCCGCCCCTTAACTTAAATTTCAGATGCATGTTGCTCTGTTTTACATCATGTCATTAGTGACTGTTGGTTACTGAAGACTGGAAACCAGAGGCAGATTTACTCAGAAGCTAATGAAGCTCATGCTTGAGGAACCCTTATTTCCACACACCCTTTCGGAGGCCCAGAAACTAACTTTGTATTTGTTTTGTAAAGAAGCACCCCCAGATTGCATAGACTTCAGATCCCACAAAACCTGGATCTGTCTTTGCTGATAAAATTCCAGTTACAAAGAGACAATCTGGAATAAACTGGAAATTCTGAGGAAATGGTGGCTAGCATTTCTTCACTTAGGAATTTTGAAACTGTTTAAATATAATAAATGTTCAAGTCTAAACATGTTTTTTCTAAATTATCTATTTTCCAAAATTCTAGGGATTAGATAATCATCACATTAGCTAATTGTATGCTTTTGTGATTATTCTTTCAGTATAGGGTTAGTAATATGAAAAAGGAAAGATAGAAGACCTATGATATAATAATTTAGAGGTACCAGTTTGTGTACTTATACAACTAGAAATAGTAATCATATGAATTCATTTCAGAATATATATTTCCTACATTGTGGATTGTGATACAGTCATTTCTGGGTCCTTTAGCAACAATATAATTTAATTACCCATACATAATACGTGGTCAAAAGACATTTGTTGCACTGAAATTAAGTCTATGTAGTGAGTTGAATTGCATTGCTTTTAAAAATAAAAAGAAATGTTAACAAGATGTGTCAGGCTTGAAAAAGTAAAATACCTAAATATGGTGATTTGTATGTTAATGGAAATTATAGGGCAAAATTCTATGCTTTTCTAAAATAACATAGTCATCTTTTTGCAAGTTTAATTAATATAATATCACAAGCTTCCAGCCATAGTATTGCTGCCTGATTAATTTAGGTAACCTATGTGTCTCTTCTGAAAATTATATTCAAATTGTAGTTATTTTTTTTTTACTTTTTATTATTGTTGTTGATTTGATTATTCTGCTTTTGATAAGATGGTAGATTGACCTGAAGATATTAAAACTAAAAATATACCTGGTTTTAAACAAAATTTTATTTGCCTAGTAGTAACTCTTATTATATACTTATATCTGAAGCTCACCCTTTTCCATACCTTACTTCCCAGTGAATATCAAATTTTGCTCCAAGTGCCGTCTGAGAGACAGAAGGTTAGCTATCTCATGGTTTCTCATGCATATTCTTTATAATGTTGCACCCAAACATATAATACACATCATAAAGTTATTTCATAAGCAGGTATTGTACAGACTGAATCACCAAAAGAACTCTGAACTGCATAATGTAATCAGAGCGGGGACTATTCTTTAGGCTCTCAGGAATTTTATACCCTTGATCTAGGAGTACTGTATCAGATTCAGCACTCAGGGATGGGTCAGTAGGAGTAGGTACATGTATTGCCATGATCTTTGGAAAGAATAAAAAACAGAGGAGGGAAAAGCTGCACATAATGGCACATGCCTATAAAATCAGATACCTTGGGAGGCTGAGATGAGAGGATCACAAGTTTGTGGCCAGATTGGACAATTTAGTAAGGCCTTGTCTAAAAATAAGGGCCGGGGATGTAGGCTAGAACCACAGTATTGCTGAGCATGAGCATGTGTGGGACCTGGGTTATATGCCTGCCTCTCTCTCTCTCTCTCTCTCTCTCTCTCTCTCTCTCTCTCTCTCTCTCTGTCTCTCTCTCTCTCTGTCACATATTCACTTACACACATATGCACAAAGATACATATTGATTTGAGCAAAGTCTTTAATTGCTAGTATTGATATTCCCTATTTAACAATTTTCCTTCCAACTGCATGTTGTCATTTTGTCTTTGGAGAAGCTTGTTTCTTTCCTGATCTTCTCAGGCAGCTTTCTAGGCAGCTAAATGAGAAAAGATCCTTGTCTCTTTTTAGACCTGGTGACTTAGTTTTGACTATACTATTGGCTTGTCTGACCATCAGTAGCAATTGCAATACTAAGATAACTGGGACCTTTTTATTTGGAGGTTTTGTTTCTCAAAAACCTGTGTACATTGTTGATCTTACTGATGTTCCTAATGAATCTACATCAATAAAAGATGTACTTATCAGTGATGCATAGAGCCAGTACATGTATGCATGTATTAAAGATTGTCACTTTTGATAGGAGTAAGGAATAATTGCTAAGAACAACACAGTTCTCTATAAAACAGATGATGGTGAACTGTTTTTAACTACTGAGCCGACACATATCTGAGCAAGTGAGACTCTAATGGTTTGTGAGATAAAAGGTTGAATAAAAGTAATTTGGCTACATTCCTAAGTCTGCAATTTCATTTAGGCCAGTTCAGATACTCTCCAGGAAGCAGACACTGAGGTCAGAATTTGGGTCAAAGCCTTTTAATTGTGAGCCTCCATGTTGCCTCTGGGCTTGGGTCAATAATCTGAAAGGCCCTGTCTGTGGGTCTGGACAGAGTATATTACAGGGGCTCAGGTGGCTTACTGGACTTTTCTAATACCCAACTGTGAGAAGCAGATTATCTGATCTTTCATCATCAGCTTTCCCATTGGGCTTTAAGTGGCCAAGGATAGGCCTGAAATGGGAGATGGCAGGAAGTTAGGTACAGTGGACTCTGTGTGATCCCATTACAAATCCAAATATGAATCAGTCAGTCCTTTAACTGCTTTGTTAAAGGACTTTAGTTTGATTTGGTTTGGCATTTTCTCTTTCTTCTTCTGCATTCCCTAGTTGCCTAAGTCTTATTTGTTATTCTCTTCTTGAAATCTTTAGACATCAGACATGTCATGAAATCTATGCAAAATGTAATGACCCAGACACTTTTTTCTTTCTTTCTTTCTTTCTTTCTTTCTTTCTTTCTTTCTTTCTTTCTTTCTTTCTTTCTTTCTTTCTTTCTTTCATGAATGTAGGTATACCATTACAAAGTAAGATATTCCCTGGAAATTCATGAAGTCATTCTCACCTAGGCTGTCTTGGTGCCCTAGTGATCTTGGTTGATAATGCTGTGTTTTGGTCAAGGCATCTATGGTTTGATCAAAAAGAAAGTGTTGTATATGTGAGTCATAGTTTCCATGGATTAGGTAATAAGAACTATATTGTGAATTATGTTTTTATTAAACACGTCTGTTAACATCATTCCCCCATGTTTTCCAGGGAAGAAAGTAACAGAGACATAGAGACAGAGATGAGAGATTATTATAACCTTTTCTAAGACTAAACAAGTATTATCCCTGTTAAATTGTTGATAAGTGGACTCATGTCCCTTTTTGGTGTAAGAAAACATCCCTACATGCTTAAAAGTGACGTGGCAGACTCCTAAATGCTATCTTTGTTCCCATCATAGATCATACCTCTCTCAGTATGCTTCTAAAGCCAATCTTTTCCCTCTAAAGCATACACCCTTTCCTGTGTTCCATCAGCCCTTGCATAAGTGCTCTAAGAATAAAGAGAGCATTGATTAGTGCCAGTAAATAAGAATTTGGGGTTTCAATAACCTCTACACTTATCTCTTTTTTAATAAATCAGATTTGACAACTTGGTTTTATATTAGTAGCAATCTTACTTATACTGATATGAAAACCTATGAATTTTGAGTTTTGTTGACAATTTTGAAGACATTATTCAACAGACATCGCTCACACCTCTTTTGTGTCAGGCACTGTTCTAATTCCATGAGACTCATGGATTAATAGTATAGACTTAAATCTCTGCCATTGTGGAATTTACACTGTTGATATTGTGATATAATAAGAAATATGTATTTGGACTCAGCCCATATTTCTGGCACAGAGCTCCTAAAACCTTTGTAAATAGGGTCTCTAAGAGAATCTTTTGTTTTGGTGTTCAGTCTTTCCCCCTGAGTACCTAAACAGAACTAAGACCTTTGCTTTTGGGTAGTAGGAGCATCTTTTGTCCAAATTAAGTGACTCCTGCACAGCATACTCCACAACCTCAGGATGACAGCTGGTTGCCATGGGAACCAATCCTGTTATTAGAGGTTTAGGACTTTGCTCCTCATCCTAGACTTCCCAAATTTGGAGAGGGGCTTAAGGTTGACTTGGTCACGCTTGGCTAGTGTGGTAATCAGTCCTGTCAGTCCATAAAAATTTAAAAAGACAGGGTTCAGAGAGCTTCTGGATAGCTGACAACACAGAATTTTCCGGAGAGGGCTAGAATCTCTGCAACCCTCCTATTGTATCGCTCTCAGTGCCTATCTCTCTCCCCCTGTTTATTTCTGTTCATTGCAATATTGCTTAGAGTAAATGTACAACCATAAGTGTTTCCTTGAGTTTTGTGAGGTGCTTTAGCAAATTAACCAAAGCTGAGGAGTCATGGACCTCCTCATTGAGAGCCAGGAGGTCATAACTACAGATCACTGCCAAGGACTTGGAACTAGCATCTGCTGTGGAGGATGGTTTCCAAAGGCTGAGTTCTTCACCAGTAGCAGCTTCCGCTATCTTCAGGTAGTTGGTATAGGGGTTGAATGGGATTAGCGGATACCCAGTTGGTGTCCACTGGAAAAGTGCTTGATATTTAAGGGAAAAAATCCCCACACCTCTGATGTCAAAACTGTTGTGTTGGTTGAAAGTAAAAAACACACCTGGATTTTTCTTAGCCCAACATTGTATTGGGGAAAGAGAGACAGTGAACAAAGTAAATTTCAGCTAGTTAATAGGAGATGAACAGTTAAGAAAACAGCAGAAAGGAAAAATTAGGTTAAAGGTTGTAGGTAGATGTACTGGGTATTGATAAGAAGGTGGTCTTTAGGTTAACCTTATTAAGTTAAGGACCTAAATGAACCTTTAATTAAGTCAAGTGGGCAAGTTAACCTCATTTAGGAGCAACAAAAACCATTAGAACCATGAGGGAGGTAGGCAGAAGGATTTCTGTGAAAGAACATTCCTGGCAATGGGAACAGCAAATACAAAGGCAAGAGACCACGTTCTTAGAGATTGGGACCAAATTGATTTTCCTCAAATCAATCTTTCATTATCAAATTCCTGTCTTTACTATTTGTTTTTGATACGATTTAACACTGTTAGAAGCAGATGGTTTCTCTGAATCTTCCTGTGTCTCTAGAAATGATAGCATGCTATTTTCCAACATCTGAAACATCTCTTTAAGGGTCTTGCGTCATGTGAAATGCATAAATTAGAGTATTTGTTAAATACCACATAAAAATGATTTTATGCCTTGAAACAAATTTAGTTACTGTGGAAATGTGAACTACTGTGCCCAACTTTTTATAGCAGCTGCATCCAGAATAGTATTTTAAAATGGAAAAGAAACCATTTTAAGATGGCTGAGTGCTAGGTCCTTACCGTAGATTATCTCCTGTAATCACTACAATATCCCTGCGAGGTATTATCATCTGCATTTTGTGTAGCATTAAGAGAGATTAAATAATTTTCCCAAAGTTTCAAAACAGAAAATAGAGAAGCCAGAACCAAACCAGGTCCATGAGAACCTGAGGCCAATGAATAGAACCACAGTTTGCCCATTTTCCTAGAAGAAACCGTATGGTGATTTTTGTTTTATGTATTTTTTTGCCTTGCAGTGGTAGAGTATTATACAAGTACATGCTGTTGATTGTGCTATCTGAGTATCTGTCCAGTGTATCCACATTTCCCTGTGTTCTCTGCCAGGATGGTCCTTCAGTCAGCACCTCATAAGCTTTTGAGTTGCTCGGCTTTTAATCTGAACAATTTTTTTTTTTTCTTTTTTTGGTACCAAGAATCAAACTCAGGACCTTGTGCTTGCCAGGCAGGCGCAGTACTGCTGAGCTATATCCCCGGCCCCAGTATGAACAATTTTTAGCATAAAGTGATGGTAATATATTAAAATAGCATGGGTAGTTTAACATGCTGATATGCCACAAAGAAGACTGAAATCATGTCATTTATAGGAAAATGTAAATAAATAATTAAAGGAGAGAGGACAGGAAATCAGGAGGTAGACTTTTGAAGATAGGAGAGGGACCAGGGTAGGGTATAAGGAAAGGGAAGAGAGGGCAAAAAGATTCAGATTGATTAAGGTATGTTAAATGCAGGTAGCAGCTTTCCAAATTAAACCACATCATCATGTAACATTACCAGGAACTAAAAAGTCCAAAACAATAAACCTTGCTGATGTGTTGGCCCCACTGCAGACCAATTAAATTAGAATCCTGGTGTGGAAAACTTGAACAGTGTCATTTTTTAAAACCTCCCTGAGTGATTCTAAAGTTTACTGAAGACTGAAAACTGTAAGCTGCTGCTGACATACTATGTGGTTGGACTTCAGAGTTTCTGACTTTACAACAGATGAAAGCAGTGCCATTTGGTAGAAATCATACTGCGAATTTGGACCTTTTCCTAGGCTAGCGATGGTGCTGTAGAGTGTTCTTGAAACCCTGAGCAGCAGCAGTAAGGTGCAGCTCCCTGCTGGCCGTGTGATCAGGAGGGGATACCGTGCTGTGTTGCTAAACTGTGGTCTTCATAGCTTAGACAAAGTCAGTACATTTCATGACATGTTCAGCTTATGATGAGTTTATCAGAACATAACCCCAGTGTAAGCCAAGGACCATGTTGTAAAGCATCTAATAACATACATTTTACCACTGAAACCTCTTGGTAGCTTCTCATTACCATGGCAGTTTTTGGCCTGGTCCCTGTGCTTATCTTGCCAGCCCTTGTACAGTATTTGTGTCTTGCCCTAACTTTGTATTTATTTGTAAATCACATGAGATTACTTTTGTATTATAACATTGTAGATGTTTATTTGCATATCTAATCAGGCTTTTGCTTAAAAGTGTTCTTCCTTTGGGCTAGGGGTGTAATTCCATGGTAGAGTGCCTGCTTAACATATCCAACATCCTGGATTCCAGCCACAGAGCTAGAAAAGAAAAAACAAAAGAAAAAAAGATTAAAAGTGCTCTTCTTCTTTGGCTAGCTATTCCTGTATTATACTACCCAACAAAGCCTTAGGTGTACTAAAAAACCATAAATGATTTTAATCAAATGAACCATTATATTTTGAAGCAATACAGCTCTCCATTATAGTGATAGATATTCTTTAAAACAGGCTTACTGACCAGATTCTGATAAATCAAAATTTAACTCTTCCTAGTAATAATGTACTCTTGATGAATTAGTTAGATTTTTTGTCTCATAATTTACATAGCTGAGTGTAACTGATGAGATTATAATAATGGTGTGATTGCTGTTTACTATTATTTTGGCAGTGTATGATATTTAATCCAGAAGAGGTATTTTCTAATGTTTGATGAAACTTCAGCTTGCTGCTGTGTTGTTCCCTTGGTTGTTCTGCTGTTTTGGTAGAAGTGTCTCCTTCACACACTTGAAATGAAATATTACTTCTGATAAGATCCTAGAAGTCAAATGGTAGAATGAGAAATAACACTCCAGTACCCACACTTACTGCATTTCCTTATGCTTGAGTCATCCTCCTTAACTGTCTCACTGGTCTACTACTAGGTCTCTATTCATAGTACCAAAAAATACCTATTATGAATGAGGCCCTGTTTACATATATATGATCTCTATTTAATCTTCAGTGTAACCTGCAAGTTTAGGCACAAAGCCCGTCAATCAAGTGAAACACTACATAGGCAGGTTGTCTACCCTGGATCAGCCGTGGACCACAGCAGAGCTGGGATCTCGTCAGGTGGACCAACTGTAGTGATGCTCTCAGCTCCTTGCTCTGCTGCCCCTGGAGTACCTGTGTTCTTCTTACAGTTCAGCCCTTTTCTTATGGTGCTCCCTTTACTAACAACCCTTTAGTTCCTGCTCCTTTCCATGCAAGTTCACGTGTTCCGCAAGGGATATCTTCAGCCCTTCTTTCATTATTTTTAGACCCATTGAATTGTTCTTGACCTTGTGTACAAAGAGGAAATGCAACTAATATTTATTAACTATCAAGGACAACCTGTAAAGTAAATAATGTTATGTCAGCATTATATGTTGGCAAAAATGAAGTTCTCAACATACGGAGAAAGCAGATTTGGACCCTACTGTGTTTACCTCCCCAGCTCTTTCTCCTCTAATGCATGGTTCTGCTTGGTGACTTGCTCCTGTTGTGTCATAGTGTACATCACAGTGTAAGACACTGAATTATGAGTTTCTCAGAGAAGAGAAACTATGAGTTTTAATGAGAAGCTAAAAAAGTTTGTGTGTGTGTGTGTGTGTGTGTGTGTGTGTAGCAAAATGGAAGGTAGATAAATAGGCAGTAGGGAGATCTTTTTCAAATGAATAGGGGAAGGAGAGATGGAGGGAGGGGAAGCAAAGGGTTTTTTTTAAAAAAAAAAAGAAGGTGGAAAATGATGAAAATGGAGCTTTTGAAAATGGGAAAAGGAACAAGAGTTGGAAGGAGCAGAGGGGGAGGAGAGGAGTAAGGGACGAAAAAAATTAAAATGTATTATGTATATGTACCCATGAAAAATGTGACCATTATGTATTGCAAACATGTACTAATAAAAAATAAAAAATTGTAAGCACAAGGAAAACAATACTGAGTTAGGATTCCCTGAAGGCAAGAGCCATATCCATCTTTGAAGCCATAGTTCCAGAAAAGTACTCTGGAAAGTGTTTCATGAGTGAATTCTGAGGTTCTCGCATAAAGCAAATGTAGAAAATTCTTATGGTGCTGTTAGGTACACACTTGGCAAGTGTGGCTTTCTTTTTTTTTTTTTTTTTTTTTTGGTACCGGGGATCGAACTCACAACCTCATGCTTGCCAGGCAGGCGCTTAAGCCACTGAGCTAAATCCCCAGCCCTCTTTCTTCAAAATGTACAAATTATCTCTCAAGTTATCAGGAAAATACCAGATTCACCTCTTAGGTTAATTACTGTATCTTACCTCTCTAGCCATGATGTAATATCTTACAATCTTTTTGGAGTGAACTCTGTGGAAAGGAGAGACTAAAAGAATAAGAAGGCAGAAGGCATCGAGAGTAGTGAGAGATGGTTTAAAATAATCTTTATTTTTATTTTTATGAAGCCAAGTTTTCCACTATTTAAAGAGTTTCCAAGCTTTGTGGGGGAAGATAAAAATAAAGTTTGAATGTTGGTATTGGTTTTGCATGCTTGAGAGCTCGACGTCCTTTCCTTTATGCCCTGCAGTTTAACAGAGAAACACTGACAATTCTGATTTGACCTTCAGTGCCATACCAATCTGCTTGGAGGACTCCCTGTAGGAATATAAGCTGACACTACCTTGCCTGGACTTCTTTCGATCAATAACATGGCAAAGAACACGTGATAGGAACAGGCAGACCAATGAGGAGTAAAGCAGATCTCTGAGTACACATGGAGAAATAAAGGGACGGGTTTGGACTTTGAAGGGAAAATCAAGGAGAGAAACAATAGCCAAATACGAATGCATGGACAATTAATTTAATTTTTTTCTGAAGGATGATTTCTTTTGTATTACTTGTATTTAGAAGAGAATGATCAAGTTGTTCTAAGCCTAAAAGGACTTTGTGACTGAGTCTTAGAAGTCTTCTTGGGAGCATGTATTTTGTGACTGTAAAATTCTACAGCTGCAAAATTGTGTTAATTTGACCAGAATTATTAACCACATTATAACAAATAACTGCCATAAGTAATTCTCTATCATGTTCTGTGACTTTATTTTAATTGACTTTTCAGCTTACTTGATTTTTGTTTATTCTGACACATATTTATTAAGTGGCTCAAGAAAATTGTTTTACAAATTATTTTTCGTGTTTTTATCTTGTTTAAATTGTTGGGTTAATGGTTTTTCTTCAAAATTTCAATGTTTTTTACTACCAGATTCAATCCTGCTGTTTTAGCTTTTTTGGCGCACTAATGGCATTATTGTCCACGTCAGCAGCCTATACAATTAGGCTGTATGCTTAGTAGTATCATTTGGTGTTTCTCAAAGATTTGAAAGTCAAAACTGAATATGATTGATTGCTGCAACGTATATTAATGTTAGGATTCCAGAGCTGTTAGAGAATAAATCATTCTCTGTAATAACAAAGATAATGCTCCTAACATTACTCACTTTATGCTCTATCAGTAACCAGGCCTTAGGAATAAGGCTGTCTGCTGTATAGCCCTCATATTATATGAATCTCAAGTTGAAAGTTCCTAGAAACATCACTTATGGTAGTAAACTTTACCTGTCAATATTGCCAGTAAAAACATACTCAAAGATCACCCTATTTCCTTTATCCCTTTGTTTTTTTTCTGTGTATTTTCCTTGACCTATGGTGTTAAAAATGAAACTGTTCTGTGATGCTTAAATATTTTGGTTCATAAAGACACTACTAATAAGGTTAACCAACACTTCTCGAAAGTTTACTAATAGCCAAGTACTGTACTATGCAGTTAGCACATAATATTTCATTTGAGCCTCACAGTAACATGAAAGAGTGGAGAACTGTTGGCCATTGCCATTTTACTGAGGAAACTGCAGCCCAGAGAGATAAAACTATTTCCTTAAGGACATAAAGACAAGATCTGAATTCAGGATATCCATGCCCATTATGTGGGCTCTCTGCTGAAGGAATATATACAACATGTTATCTCTGACCTCAGTGGCTTGTGCTCATTTTGGTGCAACTAATAGGGACTAGTGAATTACAATGGAAGACAGACTAGTAAGTAGCAGAATCAGTGCCGCTGATAAGTGCTGCTGGTATTCAGTAGAAATCAAAGACTAGTCTGGACCATGTAGCTCTCAGAATAACTCATCATTATTTACTTACAACTGAGATACTTTAAAAGCTTTAGAATTCACAAACCCTGAATGTTAACATTGGAAGCACTTTTGTTGACTACAGTATCTTAGTTTTTACAGATGACTCTAGACTGGTAGAAGCTCTCTTACTATTTCCTATTTACTCCCAGATTATTTTGAAAATTTACACTTTGGGGGAAACTTTGTAGAACCTTCCACCTGTGACAAATTGAATATATTACTGACAAAAATATGTTATACTATTCTGCTTTAGTATCTCATAGATATATCAAGGAAAGAGGGAGGAAGGAGCACATACTGTATTCTTTTATAATTTTTCAGTCATGCTCCTTTAAAATTTTAGGCTGGACAGAATGATTCTTTGTTTTCCTTACATAATCAAGTCAATGCAGGGTTACTACCTTTGTAAAAGTAACAGTTTGCCAATTTAGTGTCAAAGTCTGTTGTGGGTTAATTTCTCATGATTGTCGTCAGCAGCTTTGGAGAGTTTTACCGTTCTGGTTCAGGAAAGCTGCCTTACAGCACCATTGACAGAGCATTTTCACCGTTAAGCCTTCAAACTCTTACTCAGCTGTCAACACATGGGCACTTTCTGCAGCCAGATCCTCTCATGCTGTGCACTGCCTGCAGCTTGCCGGGAGCTCAACTTTGACTAAAAGGGTTGATTTTCCATCTCTTACCCTTGTTCTCATTTAGTGCTAAAACCTGCTTAAAGTCCTCCTTTTATTCTGAAAAGTACACATGCATGTGTCATCTCTTAAACCATTCTGATGTGGAGGGAAGGGGCTCCAAAGAAATGCTAGACATCTTAACGAATACTTGATTAGAAAGGAGTCTGGCAGTGTTAATTGTGAGCTGAAGTCTAATGAATGCCGAAACAGAGCTCTCTGCATCTTTCCAAAATTTAGGACGTTTTTAGTGCTGAGCAAGAGGAGCAGTATGCTGAAGTGAAATTTAAATATAGGGCTTTTTTTTTCTTTTTTAAGCCACAATATTTTTTAAGTTGCTTTTGACACTTGCTATACTCTTCAATAAAAGGCTCTTTTTTTGGCTGTACATTGGTATTTTATTATGGTTTTTGTTTATTTTCAGTATTTGTCTCTAGCCACTTTGTGGACAGATATGTGCATGTATTTATTTATTTATCTTGAATACCAGCAAGATAGCTTGGATAGATGAGCCTAAGGAGCTAGTGAATTAAGAGAAACCAGCAAGTTAGGTTAAATGATGAATTCCCCAGTTGAGCAAAATGAAGCAAAAAGTTTCATCTGTGGAGGCTCCATCTGCGTTTTCAGTGATTCTTTTCAAGAAAAATTCAACTGGAAAAGAATTCAACTTTTATACATTTATTTTTATTTTAAAGAGAAAAAACAATAAAAACAACGGTACAACATTTCAAAACAAGATCGTTGGAGAGTGACAATGGTTAATACATTTTGTATTGTTATCTTCAAAGTAGTTACTCATATTACAAGATATAGGCATGAAAAATTGATCAAACAATATAGGCACAAACCCTTCTTTTCAAGTTGTATTACATGGAAAACAGTACAAATAATTTTCAAGCAGAACTGGCATTTAGTGTCTCCACTGAAAAGGATTTCATGGACAGTCGGGGTATTGTGGGTCTGCACTATCTAATATATTATAAGTAACCACATGTGGCTAATTAAATTTAAATTCAAATTAATTGAAAAATTAAATAAAATTGAAAATGTCATTTCTTAGTTGCACCAGCTACCTTTCAAGGCTTCATAGCTGCATGTGGCAGTGGTTGTTGTACCAAACACTTCAAATGATGCAGCATTTCACTAAAACATCGTGCTGGCCAATACTGTAATAGGAAGAAACCAATAAAAATACTTCTTTGCTTTGTCTTGTTGTTTGATTCTACTGTGCTGTTTTGTTCTGTTTCAGATTTTATTTATAGTTTTAAAAAATTTCTTTATGGAAGTAGGGAATATATAACTTAGAAAATATTAATATGAGAATTTTGTTGTTCATCTTCATACCACACCATTACGATATCTGACAGCACTCAGGTCTATAAATACATTATTTCAGGAGCTTGGGAACTAAAGAAACGCTTTTTCAATGAGGCAAACTGTGTTTTTAGTATAAATAGCAAAATATGTTTTGCTGTAAATTGAGCAGAAGAGAAGAAAATCTGAGTTAGAAGTAAAACTTTATTTTCCCCCAGTGATTTTTTAACCCAAGAGCATTTTCAACACGGACGTTTTTTGTCTTCTGTGTGATAAGGGGTTAAGAAAGCAATTTCTTTCCACTGAAGTGAGAATAAATTCTTATGTTTTATAAGGCTGTTTTACTGTAAAAATAATATATGTCCATTTTATAAAATTTATGAAATATACAAAAACATAGACAAGATACAACTCATTAGAAATTCTATTAGCACTTACTACTTTTAACAGTATGTATTTTCTAGTCTTTCAGAATTATAAAACATATTGATGACAGAGGTAACACTAGCAGCTAAATGTGGCTTAATGTGTGCTGTGAACTCTTCATTCATTTTGTCATTTAATACTTACTGCAGCTTCATGCAGAGAGAATTCCAGGTCTTTACACTTCTGTTCCATATTTGGAAACTGAGAAATTCTGGAAACCAAGAGCAAAACCAGATATGTTTGACTGAGGGCAATATCTGACCTGAAATGACATGAGGCTGTCCTTATTCTTTATTTTTATCACAAAGTATGAGTGTGAATAGCATACATTTCATGACAGAATATAATGTGTTTGATTATGGAGTTCTTTCCCAGACCCCACTGGCATGATTTCTTGGCATATATGCCCTACATAGCCTTTCAAAACTCTGACAGATTTGAAACTTAGCAGGCACCTAGAGTTCAGACTTCTGTTAAGAGAACAAAATTACATTAAGTAACTTGCCCAAATCCTCCTGCTGAGTAGGAAACGAGCCAAAACTCAGAAAAGACTTGTTCGACTCCAGAATTTGAATACCTAATGCATTGCTTTGAGTAAAGTTGAAGAACAGTAAATATATACCTATAATTTCTAGGTCCTGAGCAGAATTTTGAATGTTAATAACTAGGTAACCATCACTCCCTTCCTTTACCATTAAATGTGTTAATTTTAAATGTAATACTTACTCATCAATAATAACTTATTGAACTTTTGGGCTTCAATTCAATTATTTAAGACCAACCCTCTGTTAACTGGGCTTTTAAGTAGAGCTAAACATTTTTAAAATAGGGTAAGATATAAAGTAAGTTGCTATCAATTGTGATGTTATAATATCTTGATGTATGCTTTGTGATTTTTAAATTACATGTATGATTTTTACCATATTACAAGGTAGGTATCCAGATAAAAATTCAGGCATCTCATTTCTCTGAGCTCCCACACTCCATTCTTGAATGAGTCCTAAAGTATCTGTCTCATAAAACCTTGCTGTCTCTCAAAAATAATAAAAATTCAAATTCAAATATAGATACTCGACAAAAAGGAAGGAAATATAAAGTATGATTTTAAAAATATGGCAAAGGCTATTGCTGAAGAACATCTAATGAAAGTCAAAGATCTTCCATTTGAGAAGGGTGCCTTAAACCTAAGTCACAGTGCGTGATAAGCTTCAACCTGTTTGGTGTAGTCAGTTGGTTGTTAGCTATGGTACAAGGAAGGTATGTTTTAAAGTGTGCTGCAAATCATGGGTCACAAGCAGCACATCTCAATGGACCAAGCCATTGTGCCACTTTAGATTACAGCTTTTTAAGAAATGTCATCACAGGAAATCGAATCTGGCACTATAGTTGTGATCCTGAGATTGAAGCTCAGAGCTCTCAATGAAAATCACTTAGTTTTCCTCCTGTGAATAAAATGCTTCAATTAAGACCCAACATCAAGGTGATATTCATTATGTTTTATGACCTTGATGGAATTGAACAACCTGAATTTGTGCCCAGGAGTACTATGATGAACCTGAATTTGTGCCCAGGAGTACTATGAGTATTATAAGAGCTTATTAAAATGTTTAAGAAAAGATATGCATATAAAATGGCCTGAGAAATGGGAAATGGTTTCTTCCTCCATCATGACATTCCACGTCACATATCACTTCTAGCACCTCGGTGTCTTTAAGAACATCATGTTTCTTATCCACTGTATTCACTGAATCTGGCACTGTGTGAGTTCTCACTCTTCCTCCAAGTCAAAATGACCATGAAAAGTAAATGTTTTGAATCAATTCATGACATCAAAGCATCCCCAATAGTGCTACTAAAACACTCATGAAGATTTCCAGAACTGTTTCAGAAAGTAGTAAGAATGATGGGATAGAATGCTCAAAGTTATGAGGCGTATTTTGAAAGGGATTAATGGCAGTATGTCTTTCACTGTAATAATTTTTTAAATTTAAATATTCACTTTTTCAATCAGACCTTTGCTTGTGCACTGTGTTTGTGTAACTATAAGGTGGAATTTTGCTCTGCACTTTTGTTCTAGGAATACAAAAGATACAATTAATGTACAATAAATTTTGAAACCGTAGTAGTGTGAACTTCATGTATAGTAGTCAGAGTTAGTTAGAGATTCCTTTGATACTTTGCTCAATTCATGGACCTCATGACTTAAATTGCTGCTCAGAACTGGCCCTTTGCTTTTTGGGTGGTCTGTCTCCTTAGGTACTCTCCAGTGAGAGGAGTATTTAAAAGGGGATGGAAGAGGCTTCCCTGTGTTTTGGTCTTCACACAAATACCCTAGCTGTGCACTGTTCTCAACTTAGAAAACCAAACAAAAATCAGCAACCCAATTTTTTTCATTGCTTTGTTTTGGCTGCCCCATTTTAGTTGATTCTATAAAGTGATTCTCTCGCATCCTTCCAAATTCATTCTACTCCTATACAGAGCATAGGACATACTTTGAGATCACACCCAAGTTTCTGTTCACCCAACAAATATCTTGTACTGTGTTTGTTATTGGCTCTTTTTATAAATGCAGTCATCTTCAGTGTACCAAATTAATATTTGTAATGTAACAACAAGGTGTGTGGCATAATTATAATTGGCAGTGTTGAAAAATGTAAAAAGATAGCTAATTTTGAAAAACAGTGATTGGTTTCATGACGATAGTAATAGTAATAACATCAGCAGCAACAGTAGCATGGTGCTTTCTCTATTTCCACTCTAATGCTTGACATAAACTTATCTAATCCTTGCATCAATCCAGAGGTAAGTATAACCATTATTTCCATTTTACAGATGAAGATGCTGAGGTAATGAGTTTTAATAATTTTCTAAGGTCATAATTGCCAAGTAAATGAGAGAGCCAGAATTTGAACACAGGTGATCTGTCTAGACTGGCGGTATGGAGACTAATTAAAGGCTGGTACAGTGAGTGGCTGAGGAGAAAGAAAAAGAACAGTACCTAAGAGAAGGTGATAGAAGCAGGAAGCAAATATATATTATAAAGTTACTTAAAATAAGAGTCTTTGGGGGTGATCTGGAAGTAGCAGTTGAGATGGAAAGAAGTTAAGGTTGCCTCCTAGATTTTTAATTTTGGACCACTGGGTAGATGCAGAAAAAAATTAGAAATACAAATCCAACTCTATAATGCATACTTGTGGAAACTCAACTTTGCTAGGTAGTCAGTAATGAAATGGGACTAGAAATACTTCTGACATTCAGACTAGCACTTTTTTTCACTAAGACATACAAATTCCAGTAGCACATGCCATTTCTAAGAAAATCAAATTATAAGATATATATCTTTTTGTAGATTTCCCTAGGGCACTGAATGTATATGCAATAATAAGTCTTCTGATTCCGTATAACTATGTCATATCTATAATAAACTTTAGCTAATAAATCAAGTATTTCATATATGTACAAGGAGAATGGTTAATTTTTTAAAAAGACATGATATACTTCCCTCTCAAATGAATCTTAAAAGAGTCCAGCCATGTATCACTGTTTTACTACATGAGCTACTCTGTTGGATGTAAGCAGAAAGCAATGTTATATTCACTCATTTCCATCCCTTTACACTTGCTCCGTTATTCATTCCTCTCATTTCTGGTTAAAATTTCCGAATGAACCTATAATTTTTTAAGTCATTTTCAGGTACTGAAATGAAAACAGGTATAGAAGAAAACAGGAGAACATCTTAAGTCACAAAAGCACAGCTATATATGAAAATAGTGATCAACCAGACGTTAGTATAATTAAAAACATCTATTTATCAAAAGCTACTATGAAGAGAGTAAAAAACATGCCACAGAATTCAAGAAGATTTTTAGAATACCCACATCCTTTTCCAGATATTTGTCAAAGGATCCATATCCAAACTATGCATGCAAATTAATAAAATGATGACACAATTTTTTAAATGAGCAGATTTGAATAGACATTTTTTGAAAGATGATTTCCAAATGTTCATTAAGCAGATGAAAAAGTGCTCATAAGCTAACAGAAAAACCCAAATTAAAGCTACCGTGAGACACCACTATACATGCACCATAATAGCTAAAATTTACAGAGATTATCAGTGACAGATATTAATGCAGATGCCGAGTAACTGGAATCCTCATACACTGCTGGTGAGAATGAATGGAAAATGGTTCAGATGCTTTGGGAACCTCTCAGTATCTACTAATGCTAAGCATATGCCTGTCTGTGACTTAGCAATTCTAATCTCAGGTATATTCCCAACAGAATGAGCCAAATTCGAGAATGTTAATAGCAACTTTTTTTCAAAACCCAAAGTGGAAAAAAAACCCTCAAAAGTCCTTAATAAGGAGAAAGGGTAAATAAATGATAGTTTATTCATACAGTAGAATACAAAGTAGGAATGGAAGAGATGAGCTTAATCTTCCACAAAAACATGACTGTCTTTCATTGACTTAATAATGAACATAGACACAGAAAGAGTTCAAACATGTTTGCATGTATATAAAGTTCAAGATAGGAAAAATTAACCTGTGGTGATCAAAGTCAAGTACCTCTGGCAGGATGGCTATTGACTGATTGGAGGTAAATAGAAGGGATTCTTCTGAATTAGGAGCGTATTTTTTTAATTGGGTGCCTTACCCAGTACATCAGTCAGCTTTCCCATTGTTGGGACACAGTACCTGATGCCCACAACTTAAACAGGAGAGTTTAAATTGGATCATGGTTCAGGAGATTCAGTCCATGATTAGTTGGCTCCAAGGCAGAAACATCATGGTGGAAGGGCAGTGGTGGAGGAAGGGTACTCCCCACATGGCAATCAAGAAGCCTTTAAAGAAGGAAGGAGCCAGGGAGGGAGATGTAGCCTCCAAAGGAACACCAGTAACATACCTCTTCCAACCAGGTCCCACTTCCTAATAACACAGTTAGCTATGGACTCATCAGTGGGTCAGTCTATTGGTGAGTATAGGGCCTTCACCACCAGTCACTTTCCAAAAGTCCTATCTCTGAACATATGAAACTTCAGGGAACATTCTAAGTCTAACCCATAACATCCTAGGTATGTGTAAAGATGCATGAAACTTCATATGTAAAGTTTTATACTGAAGTTATACTTCAGTAAACAAAAAAGCCTAGTTCAGTCCAATGCCAGAACTTTACTCTCATGCAATTAAAAGCTTGTCCCCTTTCTTCCCTTCTGCTAACTCTCAATCAGTAGTCTGCAGTAGGGAAAAAGAATTGTAGTAAGTTTCTTTTCTCTTCCTTGGTGTGTTTCCTTTCCCATTCTTGAGCCACTGTCTTTGTCCCTCTAGAATCAGGCGTATGGGAGAAACAGGAATTAGAGAAGAATGGGGCAAAGTCTTGTACGTTTTGAGTTATAGTCAGGCTCTGATGCCCTCTGCAATTTAGCACTGAAACCTTTTGATGTACATATTTCCAAAGACCTCCTTGTTACCTTTTGGGCTGCTTCTGTGAGTTTTTAAGCAATCCTGATTTCCTTAGGAATAGCCCAGGCCAGCATTACAGATAGGAAGGCATCCTCTTACAGCTTCAGCAACAGCACTTGATTTCAATAGTTCTGCTTCTACAGATGGAGTTCTGGACAGGAAGACTCAAGTGTACTTCTCTCACTGTGTTACTTGACTGCTGGGAAAACTGACCTGTCTGTACCTGACCAGTGGAGAACTCGTATTTCTCCCATTGTAGCCACTCTCTCCTTTTCCTTTTGAGTCTTTTGGCTTTAGTCTTCTCCAAGAAGGAACCAAGTCCCAGTCCTTAGTGTTTGCCTTCTATCTTCCTCAAATATCAAGTGGTTCTAAATTCTCCAAGTGTTTCTCTGAAGCCCCCATCACTTAGCCACCTTGGAGAGGAGATTGGATATGTATGCGCCAAAGCACTTCTCACCAAACAAGTAATTGCATCAATCTTACCTTCTGTGTCTAGCTGGGAAGTGGCTAATGGTAGAGCAGTTACTATTTTAAGCTGTATGGCAAATGAATCGTTCTGTATAGAAAGAAAGTAATCATTTATCTCTCTCCTTTCTCCACTAATTACATGAAGCTTTTCTGAATGCAATGCAACTTTTTAGAGTACTAAATAAACACCATGAGGTTACTTTTGTTCTTTAAATGCTCCACCACAAAAGTATTTCAGGTAGAAAATGAAGGCGAGAAATACAGGTTTATCATGCACACATATGCACATATAATTCTATGCACAAAGATTACTGGAACCTCCTGAGTGGTCATAAATTACTCTGTGAATCTCTATTTCCATATCTATATTGCCTGCTATATAACATTGGCATAAGAATAAAATTATATCCATCCATAAATATGCACATGTGCATACATTCATATAGTATAATATGTTTATTACTCAGAACAAAGTGCACATTAGTGATAGTTCCTCTCTTCTTTCTTCCTGGGCGATGTGACCTCTCATTCCCCTTCTTCATGTAAAGCAACTTTCTTTAGTTATATGCCATGGGTAGAATAAAGAGGGATAGAGGTAAAGGATTCATTATAAATATGTGTCATTTCTTGGCATATTTATTACTTACAAACTCAATCTGGGTATGCAGTATTTGAATGAAAGTCAGCTGTAAACTTGGAGCTAATAAGATCTAAATTCAAACCCCATTGCATAACTTCAAGCCATTTGTTTATTCAGCAGATTTATAGAAAGTTTGCTTTGTTCTAGATCCTGTGGTAGAAACTGGGAAGAGAGGGAACGCAAATTAGATCTCTTATATGACTTAGTTGGAGCAATGGTGAGTGAACCGTGAGAGAAACAGGTGATATGTAAACAAACAGAACATCAAGTGGAAAGTTTTATCAACATAAAGTACAGTAAGGAATTGGAAGTTGGTAGGGAAAGGATGATAGGGAACAGGGACTGGGAGAATGTTCTAAATAAACTGGCCAAGCAGTCTTATAAAAGACTTGAATAAAGCCAAGGAGAAAGATCTAAGGGAAGACGGTAAAAGAGCAGAAGCCAAACAAGGTTTTTCAAGAAGGAGGAAGTCTAAACTTGTGGAATAAGATCTCTCAGGAGACATGTGACCCTTGGACAAGTTGTTTACTTTTTGGAATAATAGTCAATGATACATTTTCAAGAATCGAGATAATTCATGTAAAGTATATTTCACATAGTGAAAACCTAACTAAACATTTTCTTCACATTTCACGTGTATAATAAAATATGAATTTAAAATTCATAATAAAATATTTTTAACTAGTCTCAAGTAAGTTTCTGAATTTGCAAAGTGTTTAATTACCTATTATGCAAGCCAAAATTTAGAAATTAATAAATTAAACTATGGTAGTTGTGGAGCTGTAGCCTTTCAAAATGTGCTATATTATTAACAAGTCACTACTTTTTGTGTTGTGAGTCTACAGTGATTGTCACATGTTTAAATATGCTGGAACCGTGTACCATTTGTTTAAATCATTTACCTAGCCAAATGGATAGAAACCATTTGTTTAAAGAGTGACAAATGAGAAAATCAAGTATTTCAGCATTCATTGAGGTCTGTTTTGCTTAGTTATATTTCCTGTGAATGATCAGCAAATTATACCCATTTGAAATCTAAGAAATAAGAGAATTGATTTGGTTCTTACCTGTTTTAGGCATTTCCTAATGTCTTACAGATGATTTTTAAATATGATTTCAATTTTACAAATTTGGCTATACAATATGGAATATGATCTAACCTGTATAGTAATGACAAAATGCAGCTGCTCCACACTCTTTGGAGTAATATAAAATTATGATATCTTTAGCTCCATCACACTATTTATACATCAACTAAATTATTTCATAAAAATCAGACATTAAAAATTCTATCCAGAAAGTATTGTAGAATGAAGATACACATTCAAGAAATGTAGTACCAGAACATTTACATAAATTTAAATATGTTTTTATATATTGTAGTTTTCTCCAGAAGGAATCTGTATGCTTTTTGCAAACATAACTCTTAGATGTTTAAAAGCGTGTCAAACGCCTTACATGAAAAGAAATAAAGTCATTTTACTTAAATTAAATCATTTTCCCAGATTTTCTCAGGTACATTTATGTAGGTACTGAGAGAGAACAAGAATTCTTTTTTCATGTTTAAATACACAGCATACCAGCTGCTGCCCCAGCTATCCACTAGAGAAAGGGGGGAAAACTAAATTTCCATGGCAATGTATAGAACTAAATTTATTGAAATCCCAGTGAAAGCCTTTGCTGTGTTTGATATAAAAGGGAAAATTCCATAAGATATCCTAGATTGCATTTTCCTCATGTTAATTTTCATAGTCTTTGTGCTCCCAGGTCAGTTTGTAAACATGCTTCATTCATTTAGAATGAAAACCCACACCTCCAAAGCCAGTCAGTTTTGGTAATTACAAGACATTGTATTTCAAATAATATGACTACTCCTTGTTGTAAACATTGAGCACATTGAATTTGCTTTGGAGAGGTTGGAGTTTGGTGACCCCCATTTGTTGTTTTCCTTCAAATATAGAAGAAATGCATTTGTATTCTAAAGTGTGGTTTTGATGAGCTTGTGGCAGCCTTTTCTGTGTCTTATTTCCAAAGCTTTTCCCTTAGTTATATTTCTGATTTCATTTCAAATGCACTTTTAAAATTCATTTTTCATTTATTATAAGAAGTCACTATATGTATTGAGGATTACTTGGGTTTTCTGTCATAGATCTTCTTTTCACCCATCCCATGTTTTTGAAAATTAGACACAATCAAATGTTTTTGTTCCTTTTAAGAGATCCCTGACAGGCCCATGACACTGGCCACTGCTGTAGCTGTATATTTCTATACATAATTGATGACTCGGGGCTGAGCAGAAGGCACCAGTCCACAAGCAGTATAGATTACCATACAGTGAGAGGCTTTAGGTCTTTCAGTTTTCCATTTTTGAATAAAAAAAAATAAAAACAAAAAATCCCTTGCTTAGAATACTTTCAGGAGTGTGTTTTACCCTAGTAATAAATATTCTGTAGAGAACAAAGCTTATTCACCAGCCTTAGAGGTTATGGACAGGCTTTAGATCCTCTCTTTATTATCCTGTCTTCCTCTCCAGCCGTGTCTCAGTTTAGGAACCCTGGCAAGGTTTGGTTTTTCTGACATTTGGCAGCAGTACTTAAAAAAAAAAAGTTTTAGTGCTGGGGAAAGTTAAATTCCAAATAGCATTTATTGAGATATTTCTTAATCTAACAACCCCTTTTGTTGCTTTGGTTTACTAGAAGATGAAAGGCTGATAGACTTAACTGGTTATCTTTTCATGAACATTCTGTGAGTGGTTTGATGCGCCCTGTTCCCTGTATCCTGTCTTTCTTTTCCCGTAAACACTGTGAGTGCTTCCTGGGCTTTAGGCCTCTGTCCATCTGAAATCATTTCCTGGCCCCTCCCTGCCCTCACCCTCTTGTCTTGGCCATTCCTACTCATGATCCTCATGTGTGGGGTCTCGGTTTCCATGTCATCACTTGGGAATACCCAGCACACTCAGGGAATCTCAGCTGCTCTCCTTATGCCCATTGCTGGCATTTCCCTTTACACAACACTTTGTTGTCACTGTTAAGAGATTAGGCCTCTAGGGTTTACCCAACATACAGTCAGTGTCCAGTTAATTATTTGTTAACTAAGACTACAAAGATCCTGATAATCTAAAAGTGAACTTTAAACACAATACAGATCCTGAGATTTTAGGGGGTATATTGTTAGAATTTATAGGCTTCCTAGACATTTATATTAGTGTATATGCCTAAGAATGATGTGATAACAGAAAAAAACAGATTTAAATTACAGTTGTGTTATACCTTTACTGACTTGTGAAACTGTTTTGTAATTTCAGGTGGTCAAGTTAATGTAACAAAAACCTGTGTTGAGAAATAAATGTAACTGAAAAATTGTAATTTAAATTAAGCCCATGTGGGAAGTATATCTATTTAATTCTGAAACTTTAGGCTTTATTTTGATTCACTTCCTTTTTAAAAAAAATATGATTTCTCAGAAGAAAAAGAATTGGCCAGGAATTTAGCTCAGTGGCATAAGCACCTGCCTGGCAAGTGTGAGGTCATGAATTTGATCCCTGGTACCAAAAAAAAAAAGAGAGAGAGAGAAAGAATTTCACTAAATCTGTATTTTTTTTTCCTTAGTCTGTATTCAAAATAGGAGAAAACATCATTTTGGGGGGAAGTAGTTATTATTTTTTGGACTGCCCTTATACTTTTACAGAACAGAATGTATAAATGTTTTACCTCTTTTTAATCAATGAAAAATGGAAAGGCTCTAAATCTAAAGCTTTCACACAAAATGACTTTTTAAAATACTGTTTAATTTCAGAATATATTTTGTAGTTAAACATATTTATAGCAAAATGCTTATTGTACAGAGGCAGGCACCCATTTGCAAATTGGCTTCCAGAAGTTTGGAAGTCATTGATTTCTAGGAGCAATAATTTTCAATTCCAACCACATAAATGGAGATTACGTCCATAAACACTTTGCCATCTGTAAGGGGATGAGCCACAATGGAGTGTTATGTTGTTCTAGAGCCTCAAATCCTAACCTCAAAAATCACTGTTTGATTAAATTAGCTAATCTTGCTGAGTGGTGGCACATGCCTGTAATCCTAGCACTTGAGAGGCTGAGGCAGGGGGAATTTGAGGCCAGCCTGGGCTATTTAGTTCTGGGCCAGGGCCTGCCTAAACTACAAAGCAAGACTCAAAAAAAAAAAAAAAAAAAAAAAAAAAGGTGTCTTAGTTACTTTTTACTTGTTGCTGTGACAAAATAACTGGCGCCCAAAATAAAGGAAGGAAAGGTTTATTTCTTACAGTTCTTAGAGATTTCGGTCCATACTCAGTTGTCTCCAAGGCACGGTGGCATGGCGGGCCACAGTTCATGTCAGCTGCAAACAGCAAGGTGGAAACTGGCAAGAGAGAGAGACACACACTCTTCCCACCCTTACATCATATCCTGGCTCCACCCCTAGGTGGCTGTAGCACCACCAATCTGAGTGCTAGACAATGAACCAATCACAAACGCATAATTGCATGAGGCTTGGGGGCCACTGACATAAACCATCACAATTGGTTTATTCATATGGCAATGAGTATAATAATTGTATCTATCCATTGCCTTGTTTTCAGAATTATATCACACTTGTAGAGCACTTAGAAGCATATCTGGCAGTCATGCTTAATAAATACCATCTGTTATTATAACTATCAATTAGTCCTAGAAGCAAGAAATCATTTTTGTTTAATTCAAAAAATTAATTGAGCCCCTATTTGCCCCAGGGATATGACTTGGTACAGGGAATACAAGATGGAGTTAAAATAAGTGTGGTCCCGGCCCTCAGAGACTTTACAGCTTAGTGGAGGAAACACAGACATAAATGAAAGAAGTAAATAAATAAACATAAAATTGCAATTATGGTACATGCTACAGAGGAGGTCCATGGTGTCATGAGAGCACATATTCAGGGACAACTGCTAGTGGCAAAAAGGCTTCCTTGATGATGAGAGGAAACTGTTATATTCTGGTAGGCAGAAACAAAGGTCTTCAAGGAAATGGATCAAGGACCCTGTTGCTGCCTGATGGAGAATCAAGTGGAGATGGGAAGAGATGGAAATGGGGAAGGAGGCAAGAGCAGTTTGTGCAGATGCTGCAGAGCACTGTGAGAAGCTGGCGTTTAGTGACCAGTGAGACATTCATGAAGGACTGCATTGCAGTGTGGCGAGGGAAGTTGGGGGAGACTGACCTCTGATGACGTGTTGAACTGTTTGCAGGCTACATTTTGAAACCAGAACATTTGCCATTGCACCCTCTCTTCCCTATTCTACCTGGGCCCACAGCTCTCCTGCCACCCTACACTGCTGTACCAAGCAATTCAGGCTGCTTTACCCAAAAAAGTACCTCCTGCTCCACAGTAATCCACCTTCCCAGATTCTACCAACTCTCATTGGGAAAGAAGTTTTGTGTTCATAGAAGTATTTACAGGAAGGCGTACTCACTACTGTGTGAGTGGCTTACCTCAGAAACAGTGCTCTCAAACTTTGGGAAGTCCTTTATATCACTAAAATTTATAGAGGACCACAGAGAGCTTGTGTTTATTTGTTTTATATTTCTATTTACTATATTTGAAGTGAAAGCTGGGAAATTATTCATTTAAAAATAATACTAAACTGCATGATACGGAGATCTATCTTTTGTGAAAAGTAACTATATTCTTTTAAAAAAAACTAGTGAGAGAAATACTGCTTTACATTTTACAAGTCTCTTTCATGTCTGGCTTTTACTACCAGTAGCCAAAGTCTGTTCTGGTCCTGTATTGAATCTGTATTAATATCACATCATTATAGCCTTGGAAAACTATACTATAGAATGGCAAGAGAATGACAGTCATAAGGGCAAAGTGTTGCTATTATTGTAAAGGTAGTTTTTATCTCACTGACTTTCAAAAAGGTCTAGGGACCCCTGGTTCTCTAGACAACCCTGTAAGAACTATCATTCCAGAAGAAGGCATGCAATTTTAAAACAAGATGCTTATTAAGCCAAAGACTCAATCTGAGATGGCTTTGCAGATCCCTGAAAAAAATGAGTTGAAAGAATTTTGGCAGCATGGCTCTAATTTGGTTTTGCCTTTCACTACTTGTTCCATGTATCTGTGCTTGAACAATGAAATTCTCTGAAAGTTCCAAATGGTTTTTAGTATAGGCAGAGATTCCTGTGAGTGTTTAGGCAACACAGTATTTGAAATTCTTGAAACGTGGTCTTTTCGCCTTGGTTGACTGGTATAAGGCTTCTTCCTGTTCAAAGTGAGTTGTGATTCCCACATGACTGCGAGCATCGGGTCACTTAGCTTTCTGTGACACAGCCTCGCCTGGAGACTGAGCTTCACCGAGTTTATCTTTCAAGAAGAACTGATTTGTGAGGTGTAACCAAAATAACGAGAGAATTGTTAATCTCTGTGGTCTCTTCCAGCTCAAGAATGGCATGACTTGGTATTATTTTCTGAGTAAGCAGTGCTCTGGAAGTGCTTTTTAAAAAAATTTTTTTTTCATTTCTACATGTTTATAGTACATGATGTTTACATTTTTGTGTGGGATTAATGTGCATGTATGTAACACATCTTAGTTCCTTCTGTCATTCCCTTTCCTTCCCACCTAGAAATGCTTTCTGGAGAGACCTAAAAATATTTAGAATGATGCATGGTTTAAATATGAGTTTGGCTTCTTGTGTTCAAAAACTTGAAGAGCAGCATTCCTTTAGATAAATTTTGTTGCATTTACTGAAAATTCATTTTCATTTCTTTCAAACATCATTCCTCTTACCTGTCATTTTAAGTTGTGCAATTATGGTGGATAAATTAAGCTGTTTTAAATTTATGTTAATATATTTCTATACATTCAGTATTAAATACTTCATTTTTTTCCCCTTCACAATCATAAAAGTACGTGCATGGAGAGGTAGGTCGTTTTGATGGGAAAATACTGCTAAATTGTTATGTGTCTTTGAGTCCGTGGATCATCACAGACAGTTAATATTCTTGGCCTCTATAGTTTACCTCCCAGATCACTGGTAATGTGTGTCCTTGAAGAGGGGTACACATAAATGGTAAAACATTCTGAAGAAAAGCTGAGAAAGTCTCTCGCTGTCTTTCATTTAAAATGGAATTCTTGGGTTATCTTTGAGATGTGTCACTCATAGATAAATAGGAACATGTTGGACTTGATAAGAGGTCACAGGCGAGTGGCCCACAGGCCATGTGCAGGTGACAGATGTGCTTCTTTGGCTTGCATAGGGGGCTGTGTGTCAGGACAGTGTGTCCATCTGAATTCAAATGCGTATGCTCATGTTTCCTAGGTTGCTCCATTCTCTTACTGTCTGATCCATGGCGCAGTTCATACGTTTACCTTGCCAGTCTGGCTGCTGCCAGCATTTGAATTAGCAGCACTACAAAAAAAGCAGTCACATCTGGGGGAAAGAGAAAAATAGAATCTAGGGATATTACACTGTGTGCAGTGATAAAGGAAGTCACCTAGTAGAGAATTCTGTGACAAGAATAGACAGTTACTGACTCTAGAATGTATGAAAGAATTTTATAACTTTAAATGTAAATGGGAAGTAACAATTAAGAAGTGTGCCTTAAAAAATGCATTTATTATATAAAGCTTTTTTAAATAGCTTAACACAGGAGTTAGGACATACAGTTATGAAAGGAATTTGTGTCTTCCTGAAAAAGGTTACCTATTAAAACTTTGCTTTTGAATATTATTTATGTGGCATTGCTTTCCTTATACAAAATATTTAATGTTTAACTAAATAGATGGAATCAAGCATACAGCTAATTTTTCAAGCGCAGACCTTTGTGGGGCTGGTTTATCTGGAAAGTCCCACAGCACCACCTAGTGCCCTGGATTTTATTTTGCATAGTATTTTACAAAGTTAGAAACTCTGATGACATTTTAAATCAAATGTCACTGCAATATACATATAGTTTAAGCAGTACTCTAGATACAGTGATAAAAACTAACTTAATTGTAAAGATTTTAAGTAGTACTCTAAAAAGCAATGTTTATATATTAAAGCTATGATAAAAATTTCCCAATTTAAAAAGAATTTTACTAGTGTTTGTTAAGTCACAGCTAGAGACACTCTTTAGAAGATTGGTACAATGTGTGTGATCAGACATATCCAACGGGAAGTTATTTTTTCCAAAAGAGAGACGTGTTCGTTTAATTTTTTTATTTGTTGTTCTGTAATGAATTAAAATCCATTAATTGTAAGTCATCATAGATGTGCTAGTTAACAGATTTTATCAGTTCTAGACAAAATTGAACAACCCTTTAAAATTGTGAAGTAATTAGAGATGGATAAAATACTCATACTTTTTTTTAAAAAAAGTAGTAAAGTGGATCAAATGGAAGAGTGAGATGCCTTTATATATTCTTTTATGAAAGAACTCCACTATATTATGAAATATAGTGAAATAAAGAAAGATAAGACTATCCCGTATGTGTAGAATTCTGGTTATAATATGGCTGTCTTATTTATGACAGGGATGTTCAAGTGGGTAGAAGAATATACTGGTATATTATTTTTATTTCTGTAGTCACAAGAAACAATGTTTCAGGCTAAGCAGGGTGCTAGAAAAGTTTACTTTTCATTTTGTACTTTTCTGTATTATTAAGATTTTCCTGGTGAGATTCATGTATTGTTTTGTTTAAGATCAGTAATAGTCAAATATTTCTCGCTGTAATAATTTCTTTGTATGAGAAACAAAAACTAGGTTTTTTTAATTTAAAAAGAAACTAGTGTTATGAGATAAGCATCCATTTTATAGGCTTATAACTTTAAAAGGCTTTATGATACATTATGTTTTTTTAAATAAAGCATGTAAGCTCCAAGGGGCCACAGAATTTTGTCAATCTTGTCACATTGTATCCTTGACTTCTAGAGTAAGTATGTGCCATAATATAGTAAGTACTTAGGAAATAAGTGTTGAATGCGTGAATGAGGACAGAATATATATTTCCAACTACTGTATCGTCTATGATGAAATACATTACAGTGGAATTTTACACTATTTGCATATATGTGCAGTTACATTCTTATGTGTGATGTGATTAAATATGAACACTAATAAAGATTATGTCAAAAGTCCTCAATCATACCTTGAAATGTTTGTGTCCAATTTTTTTGTTTTCTAGGGATTTTTTTTTGTCTCCTAATAAAAGAATTTGTATTCATATTGGCTCTGTGTGGGAATCAGCTATAATGAAATTCAATCAGAATGATTACTAAAGAATCTTACTCTGATCGGTTTCCTTTTATATTTCAGTTACAGACAATTCTATCATAGTGACCTAACAACTGCTACTTCTAAAATTCCTTCATGCGTATTAACCATTAAATGCTAATTCCTATTCCTATACATTTACAATTTTCTGTTTTGTAGCTACCTGCTAGTGGAGTCCCATTCATTGGCCTAAATTGTATTGTTTTGTTTTAAACATACACTGTGTGTTTACGATGTGATGTGCATACATTTTGAGTTTTTTAACTAAGTGTGTAGAAGTTGCCCTCTACTGGGGAACTAGAAAAATTATATTGACATAACTTTTTTTCAATTGTCATAAAGACTCTTGGTTAAATTCATTGGGATGGTTTACCAAATTACCATTTTTTGCTTTCAGGCACTTTTAAATTCCAAAGATATTGAAGTGCTCAGCAGAATATATCCAAAAATAAATGTTTGATGTGACTATATCTATAATGATTTCTTATTGAAAAAAATTCCATATTTACAACATCAGTAGTTAAAGTCTAAAAGAAATTGTGTTGGGATGAATCTTTCCTGAAACATTAAGGAAAATTAGCTGTACGTAATTACACAAAATGAGTCAGTACTGCTTATAATACTTCACCATGGGAATTTTGAGGATAAAAGTCTGAGTACTCTAAAAATTCTTTTAACTAATTTGTTTGCCTTTTCCTGGGTCATAAGGTGAAATTTGATTATGCCAAAGTGATCTACTTGTCCTACTGTTCGTTCAACTGTTTTGTGCCCCCCCCCCCAAAAAAAACCTCTCCTAAACTGGCAAAGTGTATGGTGCAGTTCTTGTAAACAGAGAAGACCGTGTCCCTCCTGGCCCTGTCTGTGCGTGTCCTTCTGCCTCCAGGAGCTCCGGCAGGCTCCGTCCCGCTGCTGTAAAGAGGCGCAGAGCCCAGGAGCCAACTCTTAAGTTGCTCAGTTCCCTGAATCACAGATTTCATCTTCACACCAATATGTAATAAAAACAAACACGTTGTTAAGTAGAAACCAATTTATGTTAACCTTGATGGAGAGGGGTGAGTGGTGGGCCAGGGTGGGGGGTAGGCTCTTAAAAGTCAGCCAGAATACTTCAATCCTGCGGCCTCTCTGCCTTGTTGGGAGGGAGAGGGGATTTAGGGACTGATGGTGCTTACATGAGGTGCAAATCTTTCTTAGGACTGTTGGCTAATCAACCTCCTTTTCTTGACTAAATCCACTGACTGGGAGTTCAAAGCCAGTTTTCTAAGGTGTGAGAATGATTCTGGCTAAGGAATGTGAGGAAAACAGAGCAAATCAGACTGTGGATGTGACGAGGCAAGTGGAGTGCCAGCGTCTCCTTTCGCTTTGCCCAGCTTAGACTTAGTATTGATCATCACAGCTGGATCCGGCAGCAGTGCTCTGCCATTTGGACACATCCAGCAGCAACAGATGAGCGGTGCTAGAAATCCCTTCATTTCACATGGATAGGAGATCTGCGGCTTTTTGTCTGTTCATGTTAAAGGTCTGTAATAAGTCTGAGCAGTAAGGTTGAGTAAACCATTATTTTAAATGTTTTATTGAAAAGGAAGTCAATTTTTAGTTATTCTAGAACTGTATTTTAACATCCAGAGGTCTGCCTCAGAAGCTCCTTTGCCAAACTCGTCACGTACCACCCCACTGCCTCTTTTCTCTGTTCCCATTGGTCCCTCTCTCTCTCCTTCATTTTTGATGTATCTATCTTACTTTTGTACAGTTTTGCAAAGAATATTTCTTCCACTGGATTGTTGGAAATCCACAAAACTTTTATGGGATGGAGAGAAGAGAGCACCTCTTTCAAGATTTTGTCTCCTTCAAAGAACCTTTATCTAGTCTGTTCCAATTTTTCTGTCTTTTTTTTTCTTTATATATATAATAAGTTAAAAGAAAGTGCAGGTAGTAGCTTTCAGGTCTTCCAAATGTCAGCTTTCCCTACTCCAGGGGTTCGTAGGAGGCAGTGTGGTATCAGAAATGAAACACTGGCCAGGCACTGGTGGCACATACCTGTGATCCCCACATTCTGGCAGGACCATGAGTTTGAGCCCCGCCTGGGCAGCTAAGCAACATAGCAACCCTGTGTCAAAATAAAATGCAATGGACTAATACGTAGCTTGGTGAGGAGGCCATGGTTGCAATCCCCAGTGAAAAAGGGAGGGGGAGAGGGAGAGAGAGAGGAAGGCGAGAAACGGGGGAAAGAAGGAAATAAAAAAGGCTGCTCATTGACATTTATAACAGAACGGTGCCTGGCAATGGTAAGTCTGAGCCCTAGAGTTGAGTAAACTCTAGGGAAGGAAGGAAGGAAAGAAGGAAAGAAGGAAGGAAAACAGGGAGGGATGGAGGGAGGGAGGAGGGAGGGAGAAAGGGGAGGAGGACAACTTGAAAAGACATAAAATAATTATGTGCTGGTCTTCTATGTGTTTCCTTGTATTTTCACCTACTCTGAAGCTGTATATGAGAGATACTGCTTTCCTGGGCCTCAGCTTCAGAATCTGTAAAATGAGATAACAAATTATTTCTAATGCCTTTTTAAAGCTAGAATTACTTGATTTCTATAAATTCTCAAAGAACTTTTAAACCAGTATATAAACACCTAATGGAAGAGACCGTGACCCTGACTTGCTTCCAGTCTGCCTGATTGATTGGGATTCCTATACAGTTTTTCTGTTTTATATTTGGGTACTTCATTTTGTTCTCTGTAAACTGAAAATCTTAATGGCAACATTCTCATTTGTATTTAATGGAGCTGGATGAATTAATACACAAGACCATAGAACATTTCCTAACACACAGTAGGCACGCAGTAAATATCAGCTGTTCTCATTATTATTCTCAGCATTAGGGTCTTCAAGCTTTTCAGATAGTGGGTTTTTCTTATCAAGCAAAAATGCTGCTCTCAGAACAAAGTATTTCTTGCCACACATTTATTCATTCATTTGTTCATTGGTTCAGCAAAAATTTATTAAGTACATAGTATCAGCCAGGCACTGTTCTGTTATTAATATCAATGAGCAGAGTGGCAGATACAAATTAAATCTTTTAAGCTAATGGTAATAAACATCTAGTGTTACTCCAGCGACCTAAGAAAGTTACTTGGTAGTATGTCAACTTTCCTCACTCTTACACCATTGGCAGAGATAGATGGATGGATGCATAGATAGATGTAGATGGATATCCTATTTTTAATTTGTATGATACACTATGTATTAATTTCTTATAATCCATTTTCTGAAATCCTTTGCTTTTAAATTTTCTGCTTCCTCCTTTTTCTTTTATCACCTTTTCTTCTTTTTAGATCATCTAAGCTCTCAAGTTATAATTCGTTTTTTTTATACTTGGCTTTTACTGCAGTTTTTATACTTTTTTTTGTTTTCAGTACAGTATGTAATGCTTACATTCTTTCTGGAGAGTTGGTACATGTGGTATACATAACTCATCTTAATTCTTTTTTTATCCTCTTTACTCCTTATGTCTTTTATATCTTGATTCCCTTCCCATTTACAAAAGTACCTCTATTTCTTTTGCTGAGTTCTCCTTTATAATACTCCCTATAGTTTAGCATCCTTTCTGTCAGTGCATTTTTTTCCTGACATGTGAAATTGGAATGCTGTAATCAGTTTCCCTGTTGAGATTTTACCTGAGGTGATGTTTGAGAAGCTCTTAGCATTCTCCTGAGTGCCTAATATACCCCAATTAATGTTAACTATTGTTAGGATAGTGGTATGTGGTTATACTGAAGCACTATTTCTAAAATAAACAGGCTGTAAGCCCACATGTAGAAGTCTCAGGCCATGAGCCCTTTGACCAGAGACTGAGTTGTGTGAAATCATTTCATGGTGCTTTTTGTGCATGATTTTCACAGTGCTTCTAATGGGACAGGTTGCCCTAGTCCTCCTGGGGAGAAAAGATTGTAGTGTGTGCCCAAGTGGACACGTATAGGCCAAAATAAACCTTGCCTCATCTATGAAAGCTTGTGTCTACTTAGTCATCAAAAAACAAATTTCAACTTAGTTTTCTTGTTGCCTCGTTGATTTACTAAATGCTCTACAGATGAACAATTTTAAGAAGTATCTTTGGAAAGTTATTTATTACATTTTAAAACTATAAAGATGTTTTCATGAATATTTCTTAGAAAATACAGAAATTTTCCATATCTACCTCGCTTTAGGTTTTAATTGAATTTCCCTTTTTTGGTCACTGTTAATCTGGATAGAAAAAGCCAGGTCAGCAGTCAATAGTTTAAGGCCAGTCATTGAGTTTATATAGCTTCAGAAGATTTTTCAGTTCAAAAGGAAAAAGAAATCACAAGTTTGGATGCTGTTGTTTGTCTTTGACATAGATCAATGTCTTAGCTGCAATTAGTAAGGTACATGTTATTTCTTCTTCGTGTTACTGTGTTTGTCCTTTATCTGTTAACACAGGTATGAATATTAGGACCCTAAACTTTATTCATTCTGTCTGCTGTTCAACATCCCAGTTTCCTCTTCCCCACTGACCCTTACCTTTGCTCCATTATCTTTAGCAAGGAGAACCATCTTTAGATTAAAAATGGTAAAGCCAATATTGGCAAAAGGAAAGGAGGCCCAAGATAAACAGACTTCATCTGCTGTCCCAGACTAGTTACCTCATGGTGTCCTGAGAAAGCTAACATTTAGATTGTCAAATCACTGTCTTGACAAATCATAAAGAAAAGGTGCAGTATCAATAGCTAGGGATGTGCAGATGTCCCTACAAATGTTATAAGAGTGAAGAAAGTGAATTATGCACACTATTAAGTAGTAATTTTGATATCAGTCTGAGATATATTAAAGATTGGTTAATCATACAGTGGCTTATAAGGAGTTACAGAGGAACATGCTGTGATGTTTAAAAGCCAGCACAGGTTCACCAAAAGCCAAGTCATTATAAATAAAAAGTACAGTATGCATACTTCTTTTTGAAATATAACTGTTAATTCAGAGCAGTGCTTTGGAACAGAGTTCTGCCAACCATGGCCCGTGGGGCATCTGGGCCATGCCTAGTGTTTACCTATTGTCCTTGGCTATTTTCCAACTACGGCAGGAGAGGGAAGTAATCACAACAGTATGGCTTGCAAAGCCTAGATAATCATTATCTGGCCTACACAGAAAACATTTGTTAGCCACTACTCTACAGTCTAAATCCAGCCTTTATGAATTTTAGAATGCCTACAAGTTACCTGGAGAGCTTGCTAAAATGCAGATTGCAATATAGTGGGTTTGGGGTAGAGACTAGATCCTGCAGTTTTTTTGTTTGTTTTTTTGTACCAGGGATCAAACTCATGACCGTGTGCTTGCAAGGCAGGTGCCTATGCCGCTGAGCTAAATCCCCAGCAACCAATCCTGCAGTTCTGACAAGCTTCTGTAGAAGGTCAATGCAGCTGGTCCTCAGGTCACATTTCAATCTCGTAAGATTGTATATTTAAAAAATACTTTAACAGAATCCCCCCTTTAAAAAAATTAATAAAGACCTCTGTCTGAAGGTTTAGCTCAGCAGCAGAACAGTTGCCCTGGGTCCAATCTCCAGCACCAGAATCAACCAGTAAATCAGTCAATAAGAGAGAATAAATTGTGAGTTGGAAATCAGTTCAGTTGGTCAGAAGCTGGTTTGAATAATATTGTCCAAGGAATATTAGAAGAAGGATCAATGTCATCTTGAAGGGAAGTTTTTTTTGCCATTTCAAAATGATTATTTGATTGTCACTTCACTATCAGTGATGATAGGTAAAGGAATCAATAGTGAACTTGATAATTCCAGTGTCCAGATGGCCAGTATTAATTGAGTCTGCTGGGGTATTTCCTCTGTTGAAAGACAAATCTCTGTGTATGTCACAGTTTGGTACATTTTTTAAAATAGAGGCACTGGCTACCTTTTGTTTTCAACTATCTTTTCAAGGATGCATGTATAGCAAAACAACCCTGAAAAACAGAAGTAAAATTTTCCTCAGGAGCACAGGGCAGGTTTGCTGTCATGTTCCCCATTACTTATGCAAGCATCCACTGCACCTGGAGGAAGGTGACTTGTGGAGAACGGGTCAGCCCTTTGACCGGAGTCTGCTTGATGGGAGCAAGAGGAGTGATGCAACATCATGTTTGGGCTACGTGTGTGCTGTGTGAAATCCTGTGGCTCCTGTGTCTTCTGCCGGTGTACAATGAAAACGTGGCAGGGAAACTTACCTCGAAGTATAGTAACTCCCAGACGCTTCACAGTTTTACACATAGTCTCCATTTAGTCATAACACAGATCCGTGATGACTGATTTTTCCCTTTCTTTCCACATCCTCCTTACTTTAATAAAACTCTGCACATTCTTCTTCAAGAGAAGCTCTTAGATGAAAATTCCTTCACCTTTCTGACATCAAGCACACAAGCCTATATTCACCTGCACCCACTCAATCTTTTTCTTTTGAAATGAAAAACTGTCCGTCCCACTTTGTACAGTTGAACCTTTAGCTGTGCTCAGGGATTCCGTCCCTGCTGCTTCTGTAGGTATCTTTCCTGCGTATTCATTCCTCCAATTAATTTTTCTTTTTTTCTGTGAATTTTGAGAATCTTTAAGTTTCTGCTCTCTGAAACAAAGCAAACAGAAAACAACCAACTTCCTTTACCTTAATTCATTCCGCTCTAGTGCTCTATTTCTTACCTCCTCATAACAGCTAGACACCTTGAAAGAGATGTCCACACTTCTTCTCCTTCTTCCTCAGCCCTATGTTCACTCCTGTTGAATTTCCACACCAGTTGTTTCATTAAAATTGTTGTCTTCTTGGCCTCTGATGCCTTCTGCCTACAGTCTATGTTTCTAACTTCAGATCTTCTGGGTAGCAATACACTGCTAACTGTGTGCTGGGAACTCCCTCAGCGACATCCACTGCCCAGACTCTACCCTGGGCTTCAGTCTTGTGTGCCCCATTATGTATACTGTCTCCATTTGGCAGTCTTCCAGATATGTTAAATGTATCATCTTTCCCGCTAAAATTGAATCTCTTCATCCCCAGTGCCTTCTTGGCTCCTATTTCCAAGATCACATAATTCAGAAAACTAAGAAACAATCAATCCTTTCTATTGCCCGCCCTCCTCATGCTCAAATCAACCTGCTTACAGTACCATACTGAACAACCTCCTAATTAGTCCCCTTTCTTTCTTTTAGTCTTTAGCCTTAACCTCTTCTCTAACCTCAGAGTGATGGTTACATAACCACAGATTTCAGCATACCATTGCCACAACAGGCTTCTCTCCCACATTCTTGGCGATGTAAGTTCTTTCAGCAGCTTCTCCTGGCTTGTGACCTTTTGGGTCCAGCTGGCTTTTCACTGCTCTGTCTCAGCTGCATCCCCCACATTGTAGTCATCGCTTTCAATTTCTGTGTGTTTCTGCTTCCAAAGCCTTTATGCAGTCCTTCCTCTGACCTGCGTTTTCTTTTCTCTTTTCCCCTGAGCTGCGCCTCCTTTGCCTGGTTAACTCCTACCTTCTTGCGGTTCTCACCTCCCTATGGAGCACATCATAGTTCCCTGAGACTGTTATTTGGAACACTCTTCATTTTAACATAATTGTTTGTCTTCTCTGAAAAGTTGGAGGACATCTATAGTGTTTGTGTGTGTCGTTCACCACTGTGCCTCAGCATCTAACAGGGCGTTGCATAGTGGTCACTAACAATATCCAGGCTGAATGTTTCAGTGACAGTCTGAACTCTAAACAAGCCAAATCTAGTAAGATAGTGTTACACACACACACACACACACACACACACACACACTCTCACTCTCTCTCTCTCTCTCTCCTTCATTTTGTTCTAACCAAGTCACTATCTTTGGAGAATTACATGGTAGAAATATGTCTTAATGGAATTGATGAGATTAGAGAAGAACAAGGTCAGACTGCTTTCTAAGTAGTAATTCTCCATAGGCACAGACCATGTATTTACCTTTCCTCTCTGCACCAATGATGACTATCTGATGCATGTTGCTCAATAAAAATTTGTTTAAATAAATGTAGTGTCATTGAAATAAACCAGCCACCACATCTGTAGCCCTCAGAGGGTGACATTGCTTGGGTCACCATAAATCTAACAATAGGACTCCAGCTTTGCATGTTCAGGGACTCAGTTTTATTAGTGCACTCAATGTACCTGAGTTCTCGAGATAGATGTCAGCTAGGCAGTGTATCTTCACTCTGCCACACATATTTTGTTTTAAAAAACAAAATTAATATTAAAAATTTTCTTAGCAAGCTTAGTCTCAGACCTGAGAGAATGAACTGGTTAGTATAATCGAGCTCCAATAGCCGTGTATCTGGCTTCAGTCTAGTGCGCTATACCTGGTAAACAAACCATAATGCTCATATCAGTTGCTAAGATACCCTCTTCCCTTGACAGAACTATAAACATACTACTGAATGTTTCATTTGGACACATTGAAGTACTTAGTCTATGAAGGTTCAGTTTTAAAGACCGATATATAGACAGAGCAGGGGGAAAGAAGTGTTCACTTATCAAAAACCACACTTTCTTTTCAATTGCCTTTGCCCAGGCTCCTAATGCATCTGTCTTTCTTCTTTAAATTTATTCCACTGTATATTTTGTCATCTTATAATGTCATGTTCCTTATTGAATATGTGGCCTGACCATTTTTTCTAAATCTAGGTGTCTTCAAAATTTCCCATGCCATTATTTTGGAATTTATTTACTTAGAATCTACTGACCAGTCTCACTCATTATATGTTGGTTTGACCTAATTTTAATCTTGAAGAATAGACTTTTCTTTAACCTTTTTAGTTATGACAGTATACTACACTAGTCACAGGACTAATGGCAAAGACAGCCTGAAAAAAATTTTTTTTTAATTTAAAAGAGAATAACACAAAAGGGGGCAGTACAGAGCAGATCAGAAGAGGACAACATAGGCAACACAGTACTTTACATTAAGTCAACTGGACATCAACAGTATCTAACACCGTATCTCTTACTCTGCTATAGTTGAGCATAGTTTCAATTACAATAATATCAAACATAACACAATAGTATAAAGCCATGCATATAGTGAAAGAATTCCAGGGCT